>PRKT01001537.1:44926-60146 GCA_003671525.1 Saccostrea glomerata
CGACGGTTCCTGTGGAATTATCCAATCAAACAGAGCAAATTTAACAGGAAAACATGTTATTACACTTTTACACAAGTAAGAATCGGTTAAATCATCCAAACAAGCTGAAGAAATACGGTCTTTCGATGCCTGGACTCTTCGTTGTTTACATTCTCAAATTCTTCCGGTGGTTCGTTCACGGTTAGATCGTACGCTGTATTACTCGAAGTTTATAATGTAAATCTGTTTTTAGTAAAGAGAATGTTTTATTTTCTATTAAAATTTTATACATAGTTCTTTTGTAAACATTTTATACTGTATTTCGTTTTTGTAAATTATTCTGAAATATGAATGAACCTTTCCTCGAATCTGATTGGCTGTAGGATACAGGATAGGATAGGATAGGATTGGATTAATTTCTATATGTTCCTATCGTGAATCCTCAATCCTGAATCCTATCCAATCCCATCCCATGTCAACTTGTGGGATAGCAGCACTGTACGTCCTACCTGAACCAAACTTGAATGGATGATGCATCTAGGGATGAACACTACCAGAATTGCTTCGGATGCTGGATGTGATCTACATTAATAACAACTATAAGTCCTACCTGAACCAAACTGATCAAATTTTCATGCTGCTTTACTAATAAATCCTCGGCGGGGCATTCATGTCCTATGGAAATATTTACAGTTTTTCTTGCAAGAGGATAAACTACGTACGCTTTATGCATAAATGCATTGTACTATATTTCAATAACATGTATGGGAATGGTTGACAAAAAATGGGTGATAAGGAATGGATACTTGAACTTTTGGTTTATGTGAACGTTAAACATTATCAGATTCTTATATATGTGCATTATTGTTCGCAATTGCAACTAACACTGATTTCAGTGAAGACCCTGCTCTTCTACCCATGATTTTGGTTCCATCAATGACGGATCGAAAGGGAAATATGATATCCATCGGCATCCGTTGGTACTCTTAGGATTGTTCCTTCAATGAAGATGGTATTTGCATCACTAAGAAAAAATAATTTTTTTTAATTCAAGATGAGCAATGCAAGCATATAGCAACATTAGAGAAGTTGATAATTCTCTTGAGTTGCTAATTAATGGAATAAAATCTGTATTTGAGCAAAAGCATTTGGAATTTTCGAGTGTTACATTCTATCTGCTATAACGATTTTAATGTATGGGTTTTATGCACTTAAGAAGTTTGAGGCGTTTTTTTGGATGCAATTGGTATCGAGTCCCATAGTGGTTGAAGTGGTAATGAATGAAGTTATAATATCTATAATTTTATTCTTTAAATTACAAATCATGCACAGATTTTGAAGTTTCCTGATCATTTAGAGAGACATTGGTTAATTCTTATTAATGTATTTAATAAACTATTTTGAAGTAAAGTCATGTTTTTAATGTTAGTCTTGAATTGTTTTTTGCAGGCTCCATAGGGTACGGCCACCTTTGAAACAGGGATGTTTGTAAAACTCTTAAACCCTTTCCTCCTATTAAATTGGAATTTTTCCAAGTCTAAAAGGGCATTACTCTGTCAAAAATATTGTGATTGTGCCCAAAACAGAACTTGACCTAGATATTCATCTGACAAATCTGTATACTAAATTTCATTAATTAAGTGTGTGCATCTTGTGAGAAGAAAATAGAAGGAAAGTGCAAATAATAGGAATTTTTGTAAGCCTAAGGGGCATAACTCAGTTAAAAATGCATAATGTAAAATTGTATTGCTTACTCTTCAAATGATGCAGCTTCATCATCTTGCAGCACCTGTAAAAATGAATGTATTGATAGTTCATATTTCTGAATACAGGAAAGCTGTAGGGAAATAATTAATTTTTAAAGAGAGGAAACTAAAGATATCATTTAAACAGTGTTTGAAGACTTGTCAAAAGCCATTGGTTATCATGGCAAGGCCGGTGAAAATTTGTCTGGACTGATGACATTTAAGAAAGCTTTGGTCCACATGACTGTTTAAAAAAATTGAACATAATACAATTTTGATAAAGGTTGAGATCGCGATGCGTAGTTGAAGGTCACAAGCACATGTTCTTGAGAAGATTTTAAAATTGTTCCCGATAAATGTAAAACTTGGATTCCCTATTGTGGCGTTTCCCTACCCCTCATGGTCAGGATTTGAACAATTTAGAATTTACACTACCCCAGGATGCTTCCGTATAAGTTTCAGCTTTTCTGGACCAGTGGTTTTTGAGAAGTAGAATTTTTTTAATGACCTCACCGTATTTTGGTATTTTCTTGATTATCTCGCCTTGGAACGGAACTTGCCTTTAAATTTTAACAATCTAAATTCCCCTTCACCTAACGATGTTTATGACCAAAGTTGGTTAAAATTGGCTCAGTGGTTCTTGTGAAGAAGTTGAAATATGAAAAGTTTACAGACAGACAGCTAGATGTTTGTCGCAAACATCCGTTTTACCGGCTCAGCTTGCCGTTAAAACTCAATTTGCGACCATTAAATCAGCATTAACAGTCGAAAATACCAAATTATAAGGTAGTTACTCCCTCACATATAAGCTAGCGCTGCGAGTTGTTGAAAATATTCACATCATCCTCTGCCTCAAAATCCTCTTTAATATAATCTTGTACCCTCGCCTTTCTTTTCTTCAAAGCAAGTCTGCTGAAGAAACTCCCAGTTTTGTAGGTCTAAACAATCTTCTGCCTTGCTCATCTTTAATCGTTCTCATTAAAGCTGATATGTCCTCTGGATAACATATCTGGCTCGACTGTTTTTCTTCCAGTGACCTTGAACTTCCCCAAATGACCTTGAACCAAGTCCATGACACATCATTTGGTAATGAACAATCTTTTTGTTAAGGATTTCAATCCGTAATAGGCGACTTCCTGTTTAAATTCCGGAAAATCCCGATGATTGAAACATCGGAAAGTTTTCTAACCTTCGGAAAACGCAAGAGATAGCGTTCTTGTTTACCGGAAGTGATAAGAGTTATAGTTCTTGTTGTAAACAGGCATGGCGGCCTGCGTAGAGAAAACCGCCAAGCCGAGGGATAATATAGGCCGGTTCGCCGCTAGAAAAAGAAAAAGAGTTGTAGCTGCCCCACGTTATCTACGAAAAGAACATTCTTATAGTTCAGATACTTCGGTGACTGTTTCAAATGCAACAGATGAGCCACAAGGAGATTGCAACTGGAAGGAGGGCAGGCGTGTTGTAGAATTCGGTGTCCTCCTTTCGAAACTTCGACAATGTGAGAAATGTCGCCTCGGACCAGTTGCTTTAACTAACGAAAGCGTTGTTGGGGAACTTCAGAAGGGCCTTGGAGGTTATTTATACGTTAAATGCAGTAATCATGACTGTGGCCATGTCAATAGGGTACCCTATGGCAGCACACACCGCGTTAAGAAACAAGGCATGCCCTGCTTTGCTGTCAATACAAAACTCGGAACAGGTAAACTGATAAAAAGTATATTATGGATAAATAAAACATAAAATTAAATCACTTTCCTATACTTTAAGTTAAGTGTTATTCACTTCTTTCCAATACCATGATAAATAACAAACACATTTACAGTGGGTTATACTAAAATAAGCCTGCCAGGAGAAAATACGCCTGTCCAGGAAATCTATACGCCTTAAATTCAATTAATTCAATAAATAAAACGGCAGGGGGTCGTTTTACAAAAGGACTTACAACTAAAGACAAAATTTAATTTTTCAAATAACTTTTTAATTAACATTATATGGAAAATTATTTTAAACTTTTTAAAAGGAAAGTGGTAAGAAATTTTTACACAACCAATTTCAAAAATAATTATTAATTTTACAAAATTTTACAGCAATCTGAAGTTTTGGGTCTTAGTCATAAGTTCTTTTGTCAAACAGGCATTTCTTGGATTTTCTTGGCAGGCGTATTTTCTCCTGGCAGGCGTATTTTAGTATGACCGTTTACAGTGAGGTTTGAAAGTTTTTATATAATTTTTATAATTCATATACAGTGTTAAGCAGTAAGATGTATTGTTTACAATTATTTTTTCAGCTATGATTGACAGTTTAGGTGGTCCAGATAGAGTTAATAATGTTTTGGCTGCACTGAATTTAAAGCCTATTAGTCAGAAAAACTTAAAGATAATGGAAAGAAGAGCAGGGAACTTTGTGGAGTCAATTGCCAAATCATCCATGTCCAAGGCAGCGAAAGAGTCTTTTGAACTTGAAATGGAGTAAGAATATTAACTTTCTTTATTAAAAAATCAAACATGAAGAACTCGAAATTTTTAATAGTTTAGATTAAGAAATGTTGAGTTAAAAAAATTCATTATTTTGTACATTGTAGAGATGTGGGTAATGAAGAGTCAATTCAAGCGCATAAGAAAATGGGAGAGGAAATTGATGGCTTAGGTGTCAGTTTTTTTCATGATGCATCTCCAAGTGCAAAGTAAGATTTTAATACATGTACAATGTACTAAAAATTATTTTGTGCTAACAGAAATTTAAAATTAACAATTTTCCTAACAAAATAAATTATTAAATATAAAAGCTATCAAGTTAAAAGATTTATCTACTGTAGAAAAAAGAATAATTTTAAAATCTAATAAGGGTTGTAAATTGAAGTGTTTCAAGTTGTGGAAACTAAAAAAAATAAGTAAGAAAGAGTGTGTGATGCAAAGGTTTAAAAAAAATTATTTTTAATTTTGGAAACTGGTGCAACAAAAATATGCTGCTTTGCAGTCACCAGAACTGCTCAAAAATGGGATGGATGTATCCAGTTCATCAAGGTAGACTAAACAAAGTGCTTGATACGCTCATAGAAATTTGCTATTTAATTTGGCATTTCTTGATTGACTTAATTTTATTTTTAGCACACTGAAGAAAAAAATTCAAAGTAGACCAAAGTCGAAGAAGAGAGCTCTCTGTAACCCTTCACAATACCAGTCTTTGAAGTGCAGAAAAAAGCTTGTGTCTAAATTCCCAACAAAGACTAGATCTGGAATGTCCTGTGCAGTAGATACAGCATGGCACAAACGTGGTTTTGATAGCCTTACTTGTGAGTTTATTATTGAAAAAAAAAATTCTGAGACAACTAAAAATTTGCAAAAATAAAATACCAGTAAGTACAGTAAATTTACTGCATCACATATTTACTAGCATGAATTACCATTACGCGTATATGAATTTCCATGTATATGATACTTAACCACTGAAATGTGGCTGAAATATTGCCAGTTACTTGGTATTACAAACAATTAATCTATAACAAATATACTTTTTTACAGCACATACATTTTTTATGAGTAAAGCCAAGTATGGGAAAAAAGTTGTGAAAACAGTGGTATCTCATAGAACTTGTGGCACCTGTAAGTGGTGGCAGAGGAACCGGCCTGGACAACAGATCAGAAATCACAGATGCGTCCACAGTCACACTGGAAGTGCCCGTCTGATGGAAAGTGTAAGCGGTGTTCAAGGTATAAAAGAACTGAGAGATTCAGGTACACCTGTAGATATTCTCGAAGGAGATGGGGACAATACGTTGATTACAAGAATTAAAAGTGACTTAGTAATCACAATGAAGAAAAGACTGGACAAAAATCATGTGGTTAAGAACATTGGAAAACAACTCTATGCACTTCATGGAACAAAAGGCGTGAAGCTCAGTAAAAATGTAATTACTCACTTGCAGAAATGCATTAAATATGCCCTTGCAAAAAATCGCAGCAAAGACGATTTAGAAGAAAACCTCAAGGCCATATTGCCGCATCAGTTTGGTGATCATTCCTTGTGCTGTGCTCGCTTTTTTGGATTTATAAGGAATCCATCTGAAAAATACATTCACAGAAGTCTTCCGTACAAAGCAGCTTTGAAGGACAACCAACTTCGCCAGCATCTCGAGCCCATTTTTGATCAGGTGTCAGCACGAGCAGCCCAGTATGTGGACCTCGGCTCTAGTCAACAGTGTGAACATGCTAACAGAGAAGTCACCATGAGAATACCAAAGTCACTCCACTATGGAAATTCAGAGGCACTTGATTTTAGGGTCCATGCTACAGCAGCCTTCATAAATGAAGGAAGAGGCTACATCTCAAAGGTATCTTGATTTAAAATTTTTATTGTTGGATTTTTCTTTATTTTTCTAATTTCAGTTGTTTGTGTTTCTGTTGAATTGTTATTGTTTAAAAATGTTGATTGTTTTAATTATTTTGTTGTTTAATTTTTTTAGCATCATGTTGATTTCAGCAATTTCCATCAAGCCTACATTAACTGTAAGTATGTGTTCTCGTGTATATAATCATAATTTGTTTGGGCTTGATTATTACTTACTTACAGTGAAATCATTAATTTTCATGGGTTTAATTTCTAAAATTGTCATGGTATGAAAATTTCATTCTGCAATACATTGTATTATGTATCTCCATAACCACAAATTTAATCCCTCAAACTGGCAATTTTTCCTCTAATTGTGTAAATTTTACTTCACAAAAATGACCAATTTACAGTAGCTACCAAATCCGCTTCAATTTCACACAGATTTTGTTTCTGATACATATGTAATTGACAGAGGTCAAAATTATTACTATTTAAAGGTTATAAATTGAATTTTTTCTGAAATTGTAATCTTCTTTTGAAAGGTAAATGAGGAAGCTGGTTTGTCACCTGGAAAGTATACCCAGGAGTATGCAGCAAAACAGATGAAGCAGCGTCTAAGGATTGAGGAGAGGTCAAATCTACCCTCAACAAAGAGAAGAGTTCAGTTGAAACAGGAGAGAAATGTTACACAGTGTGCATTCCAGGCACTTGAGGGAGACACTTATGAGTCAGGTATCCATAACTTTCATGTATACTTTTAAATGTTTATATATAAATGAAAATTGTTGCAACTTCCATTATGACATGAACATTTTTTCAGAGATTGGATTGGCAGATGAGGTTGATATTGAACAAATCCCGGATCCTGTTCCACGTGGTGTTTTCAAGCCTGTCACCTTGTCCACTGGAGATCCTTCTCTTGTGATGTTTGATTTAGAGACCACAGATCTGAGTAAGTTTACTTCTAGAAAATTTAACACACAGCTTCAATTTCCAAAGTTTTAGCAGTTGTGTATAACCCCCTTCCTGAATTTGAAAACAATCAGAAACACAATTTAAAAAACTTTACTGAATGTGGGACACAAGCCACAATGAGGATTGACAAAGAACAAACTTATCAGTAAATTTCTTTGAATGGGACGGGGCAAGTTGAACATACTAAATATTGAAAAGAAAACATTTTTAATAAAAATTTTACATATGAATTTATAGAACAATTGAAATATAATGTTTGCATTTTTTTTTATTCACTTCAGTTCGAGGAAGACAGATGCCCCATAGCACACAACTTGCTGCACTTGAAATGAAAACGGGATCTGTTTATAATACATATATTCTTCCCAAGGTGCCCATTACAGAGGAGGCGATGAATACCACTGGAATAGTTGTAAATTCAGATTTAGATAAAATGACTGTCCATGGAAAAGAAGTTGATGCTGTGAACATTATATCTCCTTTGACAGATTTTTTGACATGGTTAAAAAGTTTTCCAAATGTAGTTTTAGTTGCACACAATGGGAGGAAATTTGATTTCCCAGTTCTTATCAGTACTTTACATAGTCTGAAAATGACAACTATGCTATTTTCTACAGTTTCTGGTTTTATTGATTCACTTGGTGTCTTTAAGAAAGTCTTTAGTGGCCAGCCAAATTATAAACAGGAGACCTTGGTAAAAACGGTTCTAAACACCACGTACAGTGCTCATGATGCTACCGAGGATGTGAAAACATTGGGAATGTTGATAAAACAGGCCAATTTATCAGATTCACAAATTTTACAATTTAGTTTTCCACCAGTTTCTGTACTTCAAAGTGTTCTTTTCAGCAATGAGAAATCGAAAAATATTACTTCATTACATGTTCTAATTGCAAATGGTGTTGTTAAACATAATACGGCAGAAAACATTGCAGGCTCTGGCCTAAACCTGTCACATCTTAACAAAATATTTAAAAGAGATGGTGAGGATGGACTGAGAGCTACATTTTGTCAGAAAACCTCGGATGGTCAGCCGCGGGTATCTTCTGCGAAACGTGTTCTAGACTCTGTAATTCCAAAACTTGTAGAATATTTTGAGAAAGAATGACTTGTGAGAAATTGCAGAAAGTATTTTGTAAATATTTTACAAAAAGATTAGGATGTTCAGTTCTATTTCCTATCAGAATGAATTGAATATATTACATGTGGTTGTCAAAACGAATTGAATATGTATATTACTTTTTGTTGTCTATGGCAATTTTAATATCAAACTGTTGAAAAAAGTATAAGGTCAAGGTCAAATACAAATTTGAATTTGATACATTGATCGATTGTATATTGTTTAATGTCCCATTCGAGATTTTTTCAATTGTAAAGAGACATCACCGTATGCCGTTGAAAGGCTTCAAATTTAGACCTATATTCGACACTCAGGGCCATTGAGCAGTGAGGGCTCTTTATCATGCAAACCCTTACTATTTCAAATACTGGTATGAATTTGAAAAACAACATGACATTTACACTTATGATTGTATAAAATTATTAAAATGCTTTTGCCTTTGCCATATCCTGTGATAGTTTATGTTCAAAGACCACTATTGTTCAAAGTGAAGGTTGTTTGCAAGGTCATTACTTATTTAAAGGTCATTGTCAAGGTCAAGATCATAATAAAGCACTTAATACTGTCACTTACTACATTGCCTTTATATTTAATTTGTGATGGTATGTATATTTTGTTATGATATGTGTCTTTGTATATTTATTATCCAAAATGTGATTTTAAAATTTTTTTTAGTAGGGTTAGAAAATTGTTTAAAAATAATATAATCTGTGGTAAAAGTTTACAATTTTTCTTTTTTTTTTATTATCATATAGTGTAGAATGTATTTATTACAAACTATCTCATGTCAGCTCCTTTTTTTCCTCATAGGAGTGTTGACATGATCAAAATAATATATTTTCATTGTCAAAAAATTGAAGTCGATATAAAACATTCTTAAATTTTCAAAGTTATATTACTGAAAGAACTACAAATCTTATTTTAACTAATAAAATATTGAAATGGTTTCTAGAAACATGTGTTTTACTTGCAGAACATTTTATTTGATATCAATATGCTAGTAAATGTGATTTTGTATCTAATTTTACTAGTGCGCAATATGACATCACCATATTTCTAAATATTTTGATCAGATTAAAGAAATGTCTGGATAAATTTGTTTATTTATAAAGTACATAATGTATTTTAATTGTTTTGAGAGAAAATTATCACTTTTGAAATTGTGCATATTAAAATGCATTACGGGCTGAAGACCTTAATTGTCAAACACGGCTGTTTGAAAATTAAACACAAGTTAAACATCAATTTTAAATCACCTCAACGAAATGGGGGGGGAGCTAATGTAATAGCGTCGGTGTCGGCGTCCCGGGTTTATGTTAAGTTTTTGAAGCAGTTTCCTTTTTAAGTACTTCTATGTCCTATATTGATCAGACATGCATGGAAGATGTTTCTAGTGTGTTTCATTGTACCAGTCAAAGTTTCAGATGCTGCAATTTTAGCAAAGGAATAACCAGGTTTATGTTTTTTGGAGCAGATTAACATTTTTGGTGCAGTTTTGGGTGTAGGTCTCATTTCCGAGTAACTAAAAGTCCTATGTTGCCCAAACTTGCATGGATGATACATCTAAGGATGCATACTACCAGGCTTGCTTCGGATGCTGGATGTGACCTACATTTTCCGGTTGAATGAACAGGTTAATGTTTTTGGTGCAGGTCTAATTTCCAAGTAACTATGACCACCATTTTATTTATTTACATAAGCAAAGGAAAATAAGGTTTCCAAAAACAAAAAAAAACAGAAAACACTATAAATTATCACAGAATTAAAGTCAAGATATATTACAAATGTACATGTACTTTCATTTTTTCTGAGTGCGAGCTTATATCAATTAAAACTTCATGAACATACATGTATTTTGCTAAGTCATATGACCAAACATATTGCAGAACATCTTCAAGTGAAATGAGATTGCTAGCATTTTTGATAATGAATTTCTATTTTAGCTGTAGAAACTGTTTCTAAGTCTGTTACAAATGATGTTGTCGAGTTCTGGTCTAGGGATTCTTTGAGTTATTTTAACTTATGTCTCAAAAGTTGTACTTTATCATCAGTAATGTTTCTAGTCCTATTTATGCATTGTTCTTGAGTAACTGGAAACTGGATTATTTCCCAAAAAAAAGACTTTATGTCTACAAGGACACTCTATATCACCACATTTGCATTTTGATTCACAGAAATCGCAACAGAGATGATCAAACACCGTTTCAGATTTTTTTGTTAAGTAACAGTCGGCAATTATTGCTCGTCGACAACTCGAATGAGAGAAAATAAGCTTCATCACTTCATTATCTAGTTGGTTTTTTTTTCATGTTGATCATATGATTCATGTGAACAAACTCTCGGACAAGGGCACTGTACACAAGAGGACATTCCTTAAATGCAGACCTGTTAACTCTTACGATTTCGCCGTATTTTGTACGGATTTTTAGTCCAATTCAATTTATTCACTTAAAACCATGTAAATGGTACATGAGGTACAAAAACATATATACATATAATACAGTGGGTCTAGCAGAAGGTGATAACTAAGGAGAACACACAATACTATTAGTTTTAGAAATAAATGTACATAATTTTTTCAAAGAATCAACATCATTTTTGCCCATGACTTCACGAAACTTGATACTATTTGGATTAGAACAAACTTTTCGGCTCAAATAAACTTTCCTCAGTTGGCTTAAAGCAGTACATTCTAAGATATAATGATATTCATCTCCTATCTGGTTACTACTGCATAAGCTACAAACTCTTTCATTTCTCTGGGTAGCATTCCATCTACCTGTTTCAATTGGAAGGTGGATATTTGTGGTTCTAAACTTAATAAAAGTTTTTCTAAATTTAAATGAGAAATGTTAAAAATTGTTCGCAATTTATCTCTTATCGATCTGCTACGGAGATCAGTGATCGATTCCTGTAGATCAACATTTTTCTTTTTCAAAGAGTGAACACTAGAGTTGAGTTCCACGTCCATTTTCCTTGAATCATCTTTTAATTGTTTTAATTCTTTCTCAGCAGTCTGTTTCACACTGTCAAACATATCACTAATAGATTTGGCACTCATCTCCGCCTCTGTCACCGTCTCTTACATCGTTTGTATTTCACATTCAAATATTTGAATTTTATTTTCAAATGATACAACTGTTTCTACCAATGTATTTATCGTACTTAATTTTATTTTCGAAGTCACACATTCTCTTTTCCAAAGTAGAGTTGTTTGTTTCAATGTAAGTTAGTCGCGCATCTATTTTTAGAAGAATGGTATGCAAAGTACTGAGAGAAATTTCACTTGACTTTTCATGGACACCCTCCATTCCTCCATATATAACTGAATGACTTTGCGAGACTAAGTTTGCAGTATCTGTTACTGATGTAATTACTGAAGTAGTATCTGTCTTGATTTCAGACTTTTAGCAGTGAATACCATATACGAAAAAACACAGAGAACACAGAAGGTAAAACACCTGTGTATCGAGTTCAGTATACTAGTCACAGCAAGACTCCATTAATAGTATTCATTTAGTTGCACAGATCACAGATAATCCTACAGTCACTGAAAAAACAAGCTAAAATAAACTTTAAACTCACCAAATCTTTTGGATTTTCACTCCTATGAATCATTACACATTACTTAACCTTGGCCCAATCTAACTCATACTTCAATCACAAAGGTTGAAGGCCCTTGGTAAGAATAGTGCATGCACTAACCTAGCTGCAGTAATGTAGCCCTCTAGAGCTACATCCTAAGTTGTGATATCTCCACTTTGAGTGCCTTTATTTTATACAAGAATTCCCTAGTTGTACAAGTGTCATCACTCTTCATAGACGCTACAACTGCCATGCCAACTTTTTGTTTATTTTCATGACGAACGATTTTGTTTAGTTCATCCAATAACTCCGCTTCAGTCTCGGTGTGGTCAGACAAAATGGACCTCATTTCTTGTTTAAGAATCTGGTCCCGAAAACCTGTTTGTACTGTTCAAGCAAAAAGTTTATGAACTAAATATGGACTGTATTTAAGTTTGTCACTTTTTTCCAAAGATGCAAAGAGGATTCTGTTTCGTAAATCAATGCTGCGCATTAGAAATTCACTGCTTGTCTCTTCGGTTAATTAAACTGAGCTAGCAAGTTCTGTATGAAGTTCAGTGGAGTTCTTTTCAGCATAGTGGGCTCTGAGTATTCCTCGAAGACTTGGAAGGGACAAATCCTGTCGGCCGTCCAAGTAACTTCTCAAACTGGAGAAGGGAATTACTGCACGTATGACCCAATCAATGAAAAAACAGTAAACCTTATACAACACGAGGACATGGTTGAAGTGCCTGAAAGTATACAAGATGACATAATCGTGTCAGTGCATCCAAGAATTTGATGGAATGGTTAGAATTGTTCATCAGGGTGGCGCCAAGAGTGAAATTTTATAGAATCTGGCCTCCAATCAGTGTTTGATACAATACGTTTGGCAATGAAATTGATTCCATTCCAGTTCGCGAAACTCAATCCAATTTTAAGGGCACCTGGGTCACTCACGTGACCTATTGCTATCCGTTTTCGACCGTCGTCGTGTGTTAACATTTGAACATTTTCAGCTTCATCTCTGCAACCACTCAACCAATTTCCACCAAATTTTACACAAAGCATCTATTGGTGAAAGGCAACAAAAATTTTGAATTTCATGGTCCCTGCCCCCCTGGGGCTTGAGGGGTGGGGCCAATACCACTAAAATTATTGCAATCTTTAAAAAATTTCTTTACTTCTGGGCACCAAGCAGTCAAACTGTTGGTATGAATGTAATGAACATTGAGTCCTGTACCAAAATTGTGAAATTCCTGGCATCAGGGTAAGGGTTCTAGGGCAGGGCTACATAGATAATATAGTGAAAATGCATTATTTCTATAAAAATCTTCTTTGCTTCGTTAAATAAACTAAGTACATAGTCATGATGAGCAAGAGTGTCTCTTCCAACATTGTGAATTTTATTGCCCCTGGGTCAGATGTTCTGGTGTTACAGTGCTGCTATCCCACAAGTAGGATTCAGGATAAATATTACATATATTAATCTCCATTAATTCAACGTGGAGTCCCCTTGCACAAAAACTAATAATAGTTGTATTACCAAGTTCAGCTGGATATTATTGACTATTTTCGTTCAAAAGTCTTAAAGTTCTCTTTTAACTGGTTTGAAAAATGTGGATGAATGCTTTTGTTATTAGTTACAAGCAAAGAAGTTGTTCTTATATTTTTTAAAATAAAATTACCCTTGTCGCTGGTCTGCCATTTTGTTTGGGTGTAGTGGGACATTCTCATTGGCGTGGGCACCCTACAGTCCTTGTCTCTTTTGCAACCATCTCTACGACATTGATTTGACAGATTTGAACTTTACCAATTTTTTTTTTCATCGTTATCGGTTCACTCAAAACTTACCGAAACTGAACTCGTTATTGCGTAGACCCTGAGGTCCATGCAGTACTTAAATATATAAGCGAGTTTAAACCGGATGTCATGGGCATACGTCAAACTACGCATTTTCAAGAATGCTGGAGAGTTCGCAAACGCATCATCTCGGGTCTTT
Source organism: Saccostrea glomerata (assembly GCA_003671525.1). NCBI lineage: Eukaryota > Metazoa > Mollusca > Bivalvia > Ostreida > Ostreidae > Saccostrea > Saccostrea glomerata. The sequence continues at coordinate 58,641 of PRKT01001537.1, forward strand.
CCCTCAGAGGTCGGAAAAATAACTTCCGCCAGTCTGAAAGGGCTGAGAATTAGCAATATGGATAGTTTGCCCCCCCCCCCCAAGACAGCTTACCCATAGAATAATTCGATTTAGAATATACCATGTTCAATTATCGCTTTTAAATCTGCATATCGTATTTATTTATTTGCGCATCCAAATTTCTTTATTTCTTTCTTATACATATGCTTTTATATACAAAATAAACGCTGATTCTATGATAGATGCATTTTAAAAAGAAAAAAAAAGATCTTTTCTTCATCGGCATTTGTTTTGTGCATCAAGGTTTGCAAAAATAATTTGATATACAGTTATCCAAATACAGCTTGATACAGATCTGTAGCAACGGTTTTTCATGTGGATTAAAGGGGGGGATCTTGAAAAAAAAATTGCATACTACATCCAGAGCTGTGCTACACGTGTACCATAAGATTTTTTCCAATTATAGATTTCTTCCGTATAAATTCAGAACAGATGTAAAGCCCCAGCCACTGTGGGTTACATGTATCAATATAGCCCAAATTTTTAAAAGACAAATCTGTATCGGAGATAACATTTAAGAATTTTGTTATGAAAGTACTATCAGTCAAAGTAGGCAGATCATAATAGAGAATGTGAACAAACCTACATGAATATTAACTAAACCTAGAAGAAATTTTTTTTAATTGAATTTCGGTTAGAATTATAAACTTCCTGGGTATTGCTCTGTTTTTTTAAACAAGGGCACCGCTAAGCGGAGCATCCCCTCGCGGCAGGAACATCATTAGTTATGGCAATATCTCCTAAGAGATAAATTCTCTAGAGGGATTTTAAACATGTTAAAGATATCTTCTTTAATGTCCCTCTCATGAATAGTTTGCTCATATGAAGGCTTGCCCGTGAAGAGCTGCAGATTTTTCCCTATAATAGGCCATTGAGCATTGACGGATCTTTTTGTACCAGCATCTATTGGGACAGTGGCCTTTGGTTTACACGGTCTCATTCGAAGGACCAGTCTCCACGTCCCACAGTGGGATTCAAACCCGCAACATTAGGATCAACTCCCTTACTTTTGTCAAAATAATTAGTGGAGTGTTGTTGTTGATCCAATTTTTTTTCTTCAAAATGCAAAGTGCAAAGCGTCTTGATTAAGGGGGGGGGGGATAACATTGATACCTAATTTTGGGTTGTAAAGTTAAATATAAGGTATTAAATTGTTTTTCAGCTCTATTTATTTAACAAAATTATAGGGGCTGGGGTGTCATTTTTTTAACAAAAATCAAATTGTATAGCATTTAAGTTGGGAGGGCGTGGGGGCATACCTAGTAGAAACATATTACGTATGCTACATGTACAAGTTTCAGTAATTTTCATCATATACCTACTTAATTAGTATATTTCACAGTTCCAGGCAATATGCATTTTTTTCGTAATGAAAAATAACAATGTACATCGCGAGTTTATTTGATCTTGTGGCATAGGCGTCGGAACCGGGGGAAGGGGGGGGGG
>PRKT01001538.1:0-25660 GCA_003671525.1 Saccostrea glomerata
AATCAGAGCAGAGTAAGTGAAAACAAAAGGTTTGATAACTATTTTCTATTCTATTGATGATTTAGATTTTACAGGATAATAAAACTATTATGGACTGTTTAGAAGGGGAGACATCACCAATTGTCAGGTCTTAGTAAGGTTGTCAATGTCAAACGCAAGCGCCCGAGGGTGACAACCGTTCTCAGACCTGATAATTTGTGATATCTCAAGCGTCAATAATTATATATTAGCGAGTGGATCCATTCTTGATTTAACTTAATTTTGCAATTGCTAAAGGATACAGAATATGACCTCCCTGAGCAAATCATAATTTTGTTTTTTTTGATTATTTGTCAAATCATTATTTAAAGTATTAGTAAATTATTCTCTAATATTTCAAACAAATATTGTTAAAAAACATTTCTGCTTATACTTTGACTAGTGCATGTACGTTGTAAATATATGTAATATGTTTCTGAGTTTAAAGATGGATTGTGTTACTTTTAAAATAATCTTTTATTTTTTATTTTAAAAAAATGCTAGAAAGGTTTAATAGTTGCATGTCAATGATACGTCTTTTCTTTTGATTTAGTCACAGATTCAATCAACCTGAATAACATACGTAGAATCAATACAGTGATGAATCGTAACTCTTACACAGTCACAGGTACTGAGAAAGATTTAAATTCCTTGGTGTATGGTATAGTCAGTCTTGGAGTCGTAGCTGTCGTCTTAGTAATATTGTATATGCTTACTTTTTTGGAGAGACCTAATGTTCGAAGTGAAGTAACAACAGTGATATAATGCATATCTTATTTAGCTTTACAGTCTACTGCAGTACGCAGGGCTCAGATATTGATAAATGAACACTTTTTAAATATTTGAAAACATTCAAGTTTTACATTTAAAGGTAAAAAGAACGGATTATAATCTGGAATGATAACTTGTTAACCGTGTAAAATATATTCCAGGTTTAGATGAATAATTTAGCGATTATCTGTATTCCGTATGTGTGTTGCGGGTTTATATCAGTATTGTAAGAAAAATGTCAAAAACGTTGTAACATTTATCTAGATTTTAACAAATGAACACAATATATTCTGGCTCCACTTTGCACCATTCCCTTACACCATACACCATACAATACAGAACAAGGGACGCATACGTAGGACTTTTAACGTGGATCGGGACCTACTTAACACAAGAACAGTAAACACATTAAGTTACATATTAATACAGAAAGAAATTTTACATACAAGTTATAACCCACATAACCCACTATGCATGCATATATGATAATGGTATAATAATGGAGTGAACATCGGAGTGTAGCATTGCAGACCTTGTATTTTTAAGTGCTTTTACACAATAATTACATGGACAAGTAAATTATTTTAAATATAACTTACACTTATACACAGTTACTTTACTTACATAGTTACCTTACTGTTGAAGATCATAATGAAACTAAGTACTGGAATACTGGTGCCGATACAATTAATTGATTAACACTACTTACAGACACAATATAGAAATATTGCAAGTAGTTGAGTGTAAAATTTGAAGTTTTCACCCCAAGAAAACCATTGTCAATCAAGGCGCAGATGAGGTTGACAATAGTTATCGAAGGGTGAAAATTTTCAATGTTACACTTAACTACATTCAATATTTATTATATCATACTGAATATTATACAAATACATATATCATAGAGCCGTGGGCGCATTAATTCTGCGCAGTCGCTTTTTCTTTTGAAATATCACCCGTCGATAAGCACTGCCGACTGTTGCTACGCTGGAGGATGTGGCTTCATTATTCAGCGGGTGATAGTGTTTTTTAACAAATGTTTTTTCAACCAATCAGATGCATTTAATTTACATGAAAGTATAATATTATTATTTATAGAACATACAAACTACTGTAGATCACTAAATTTTCGCGACATCTTATTTTCGCGAGATAGCCATTGACTCTTGATTAGCGAAACAAAATTTTCACGAATTGTGGTTATTGCGCTATATTATCTTAAGGAATACTATTATACGCGAGATTGAAATTTTCGCGAGCACACTGTCTCGCGTAATTACGCGAAAATAAAGTTCTCGCGAATAAAAAGTGATATACAGTATGCAAACGAAAGAACATTTAAAGGAAATTAAAATATGTTGAAATAACAATTGAAAGTTATCCCAGGTCCGTAAAATTGACAAAACAGAGAAGAAAATTTAAATTAAACACGTAACTCACCTCAGAAGTCAGTGTCTGTTCTTATACTATAAAAGACTTTAACTTTTGCGGTTACAAAATTTGCAAGTAGAGAATTGGTCATTCAGAGCCCGTTATTATGCGTCCGGAAATCGGTTTTCAGAAGGGCAGAAACTTTAACTCATGTGAATAAATTCAGGCAGTGGAGAGCTACCAAAAAGGGCATTCGAATGAGAAGTCCAGAATAGGATAATTGAAAAAAAAAACGGCGAAAGAAAGCTAGAACAATGTTTACAATAAATTTTAGATACATTACAAGACAAACAGAAACTACAACGCCGTAAATGTGATGATGTGGGATGACTATTTCCGTCTTTATATTCCTACATTTTTAAAATACAGGACAGCAATTGTCTTTTTTCATCAGATTTTTTTATTTTAATTTTTTAACTTAATATGATAAGGATATTTGAACAACACAAAACGTCAGATATGTGAATATAATAAAGTGTCAGATATATGCAAATAGAATTAATTGTCAAATATGTGAATAGAATAAATTGCCAGATATGTGAATAGAATAAATTGTTAGATATTAAAATAGATAATTTATGTGAATAGCAAAAATTTTCAGATACATGTATGTGAATAGCATAAATTGTCAGATATGTGAAAAGAATTAATTGACAGAAGTGTGGATAGAATGAATTGTCAGATATATGAATAAAATAAATTGTATGTACAGTCTTCCTAATATGTTTCCTCATAATACTTTGGTTTGGTTATCGAGGAGGCAAACGTTATTAAATTTGAAAATTTAAACTGAAATCAAATGTAAATTTTGAAAATATTATAGCGAATAATGGATTGGTACCCATGGACATTATAGAACGATTGGAAGTGTTTATTTTTTGCAATGGGGAACTCAAAATATGTGTCCGATTAAAAAGTAAAATAGGAGGTGCACAGTGCCACAATGTAACAGAGTCTGTGAAAGTACTAGTCTCATAAAATTTCATTCAATTGTACATGTATGTACGGATGGAGATAACGACCAGTATTCAACATCAAAAGTCAGTAAAACAATAGAAAATAGGAGCAGAGCAAACACAAATCTCCAACACATTAGAAGTGGTATCAGGTGTCATGGAGTAGTGAGCATCCAGAGCTGCCGACCCATTAAACCCCTTGTCATGATCGAGAAAAAACAGAAAAAGTCGTCGACAATTCAGTGTATAATTAAAAGACTAGAAACATCAGTTAGCATTTGACATGGTTATTGTATCGACCATAGAACTCCCGCAATGATGACTTAAAACGAAATTGGTGATATTCTTCTTTCATTATTTTGATTTTCAATAATTAACCTCATTTTGGAAATTGTTTATACGTAGAGCATGCTCTTGCGTATCGAATCAATTTAGATAAAGAAACTCCGTGTGCAAGTGAAAAAATCCTCCCTTTTATACATTTTTATTTTGATGAATTTGTATTGGTTTGCTTATTGCTTGCCATAACCAGATTCAATACATTTATAAAAAACAGAAATAGAAAATGATTTCATTTATTGTTTCATTCCAATGACAGTTAATTGCAATTGATAACTTTTGCTTAAAAGTGGAATGTTAATGAAAACATGGTATCCATAAAACAGAACAATTGGGTTAGAGAGTACCCATTCCAGTATTTATTTTATACATTACTTACTAGGCAGCTACATGTATCATCTTCAAATATGTGATGGGTAAGAAATGTTTTTCCAATATCTTAGATATTCAACTTCTATATATGTATTGTTTAAGTTATTTTTTTCTATAAATGATTAAAAAGCATTTTTCTAAAGCAATTTTTTTTCGTCAAGTAACACTTAATAAATGCACATGTGAAAATTTTGTTGGTAGGGTAAAACATTTTTTGCAAACTCAATTTTGTTTTGGATATCTTTAAAATGATACACTGAATGACTGCATCCGTATGTATTATTAATTTTTAAGAATTTCTCATTTTATTTCACATGGTCGTTTTTTATTATTATAATGAATCTTATGAATTAACAGTTCACAAAGTTTACATTGAAAATGCACCAGCATAAATCAATTCTTTTACCTCATTTTCTTGTGTTTGTTTTAACTATTTTTCATAATAAATCAGCTTACTAGTAAATTCAATTTTCAGTGTGTACGTGATTCAATCATTTTACTTTCATGTATTTACATAACTAACACAATTCCATTTTGATAAATAGGAATACAGGAAAATATATAATAAGCAGAATTAAATGAATGTAATTGTCGACAGGAAACTTGATTCATTTCAATCTTATCACATGGTAAAAAAACTGTATTTTTACATAGTGAATACTATGTGTATCTGGATTTTATTTTGTACATTGATAATTGGTTACACGTTGGAGAAGTCTATAGCACTGCTTTGCATAGGGTATGAATATTTTTCTCCATCATTCAACATTATAGTGTTGCTTATTCAATACGCCAAATTTGTCTTTATCTACATTTTATTTTAGATAAAATAACACTCTACTTATATAGGTGCAATGGTTTCGAATAATGTAGCGGATGTTTTGGAACCGTTCTGAATGAGACAGTCCATAACTGCACACGTGAGTTGTCTTGTTTTGTTGCTTGCATTGTTTTTTAAAACAAAAATCATTAAATGTGAACAACAAATATAACATATATTATATTAGTAACCTTAATGCATAACATAAATTAATATTCATAACCTAAATATCAACAAAAGCGTGAAATTCTTTAAAGTTTCTAGTCCTAATACAGTAGACTTAAAAAGTTCTAATTTTCTTTAAAGCTTGCAAGAGTGGTTTTTATGGCCAAAACTGTATGTTTAAATGCCCTCTTCCAGTATTTGGCGTCAGATGTCAGTCGTTGTGTCACTGTCCTAATGAAAGTTGTCATCATGTTTATGGCTGCAAAAAAGCATCAGGTACTTTATGTTAAACGGTTTATGCATGTTGCACAGCAAACAGGGGAAAAAGTACTTTTGTTTATAGCTGAGTGTGAAGATAGAAGGTTTGGTGATAACTGTGAATTGTTTGCCGATACCCTAACTATGGAAAAGAATGCCAACTTCAATGCAAATGTGAAGAAGAAAATTGTAATCCAACAAGAGGATGTAAATGTTGATTTTGCTTATGACATTTACATTTATTAGCTGCTGGAAATCCCTTATTCTTGTTAAGAACGACGTATGTATGCCAGAGACAGATGTCCATGCAAGGGAGTGTGTCAAGGAAGCAATAGATCGAACAACCTGACTGCAAAAACTCGAAAATGTACATCTAAAACTGTCAATGTTTTAAAGGTTGAAAGAAGATAAATTAACATAAAAAAACCTTATTGTTCTTTTAATATGCGTAAAACATGACTTTGTTGTAATGTTTATAACATTTCTTGATTTAGTTATAAAGTCAACATTTAAAAAAAAAATTCTTTGTTTTACTTTTAAGGGAAAAATAGCATGATTTGCTCTATGTTTATTTTATTAAGAATTATTGTCTACTCATCGTACCTCCTCTGGAGCATATACACGTTTCTTGGTTCCAACCAAAACCTCACACTCATTTGAACGAGTTTCTACATATTCTAGTTTGATGACAAACGTAGACGGTATATTTTTAGCCATGTTTGCATTTTTGATTTAGAATTGTCCATAATTGCTCATGAGAATACATTATCAAAGTTTTGTTATTTGATAAAACTAATGTACATGGATAAAACAATTTATGATTTTTAAACATTATCAACAAGTTAAAATTTTCACGAATTTATTTTTAAGAGAATATAAAGTTTAATGGTGTACTTACAGATGCCTCACAAGAAACAAGCGATGGTAAGAAATGCATAGAGAAAATGGATCAAGTGCAGATAAAGAACACGTCATTATCCTTAATTTTCAGTATCGTAGGGCTATTAATTGTTGCAGGCTTATTTCTTGTTATTTATATATGCATTATCCTCTACTTCTGCTCAGAGATTAAGTGGTTTTTAGTGTCTTGTTTTATAAAGGTCTAGCATATAAACTTTGTTTTAAGATTTGTTTTTATGATTTTTTTCATCATTTCTTCTATACATGAAACGTTCCTTTAAAGTCAAAAATTATATCAGAATGATAATAAAAATGTGCCTTAGTAAAATAAAAGTAGATTTTTATCACTTCTTTTCATTGTATAATGCAACAAGTATCCTTTTTAAAGGAATGATTGGTATATATGGGATCATTCATATGAATGCAGGTCTTCAATTACATCGTGACTATGATTTCCTTTACAGAATTTTCAATACAAAGTGCAAGGAAAAAAATCTCTGTATTCGTGAATTAGCTCAATCATTTTTAAATCGATTTTGTGGTTCGTGATTTCGATGTTTTCTTCATATATTGTATTTTTATATTTTCAAAAGATTGATCTTATTAACAGGAGTAGTTATTATTTCTAAGAATATCCGTGGCAAATTTAGGGATACTAAAATAGCATGTAAATTTCAAAGCCGAATCATACAAAATTGAAACATTTTCGCAGTTATTTAACTAGACTGCTCTACATGTAACAACTGTAACACTCACCAAACAACCAAGAATCTCGAAATACTGCTGACTGATGCCTAGTGGTTTACGAACACCGCTACTCTACTTGAAATACCAGAAGATACAAATCTGCGCCATGAAGGCTTGTCAAAAAACTATGTTTTGCAAAGAGTTTAATCAATTGTTCATTTTAATAAATACTACTTTGTCAGATAAACTTTTAGAATAAATTAAGAAAACAAAGTTTAATTGTACTTGTTTTTTTTGTTTGTACTCCATAAAATGAACAATATTAAATAAATAAAGTAAACCTATTTAATTCTCGAGTATTTTCTTCATAGATACTAAATCAGCTTTAAAGTCTCACAAAAAAGTTCCCATCTGGGAGGAAGATATTGAAATGGAGACATACAAGAAAGGTATGGTTTGACTGTATTTTTTTTTTATCGTACCGAATTCCAAGATAACCGATTCCTTACCTGAAAAAAGAGATATGTAGCTTTCAATTGATGGCATTTTCTCTATTTTTTTAATTTCTCTGAAGTTTGCACCATGAAATAACTAATTGATTTCATTTCTCCTAATAAAGCATTATTTAATGAACCGCAGTGGTCCAGAGAAGAGAAACACGACTAATGAACATTCATGTGGTAGAATATCAAACAACATGCACTCCTTTATATCAAAACTTTACATTTCATTACTACTACAAATAAATCAGAATAGAATAAAGAATAGTATAGTTAATCAGAATAGAAATAAATGTAAAGATATAAAAAAGATCAGTTATAAAAGAATCTGACCTCCTTCATTTAAACATCTTTATTTTTATCATATTAATTACAAATATTCAAATATAATCATCAAAAATCTATGAATAGAAATTATATACTTGAATGTCACGGAAACAGGTAATTACAAACTTAAACAATTTTAAATGCCGTTCCAGGAGTGATGATCCAAACAAGGAAATAGAATAAAAGTATAAAAAGTTCTAAAATGGATCTTACTCTGTCTTCATCGTTGATATTTGTTGCATACTTTCTATTGCATTATTTTCTAGTTTCTACATCAAATTTATGCTCAGGGTAAGAAGGAATTTGAATCTCATATTTCATTTTTGAATATAAGATTTTTTTTGTTTGAATATTTAATATTCAATTTCTTAAAAGATATTTCTCAAGTGAACTAATATTTCCCTAAATTAATTCTTAATAACATACATAACTATTATGGTAAAGCATGAAATGTTTGTGCCACTACATGTGAATTATCCAATTATCAGGTTAGATGGGACAGGATGTTGCAGTGGATATTTGTGGAACAAGGAATTGAATGAATGCATACTTTTGTATCGTTATAATAGTTCACTATTCTCATCTCATGAATAAACTGTTATTGTTAAACTTTTAAAAAATTAAAAAATGTGCCTATACAAATCTATCCGAAAAAATGTCCGACATATCTAATGTTTTCCTTAGCTAGAATAAATCGATGTTAGATATTTGACCGGTTTATGAGATGGTAGACCGCTTACGTCATAGAATGGGTTGAGCTTAATCTCATTTTCATTCGTTGGTGTTCATCAGTGACACGCATTACATCACGGAACACAATAAAAAATACATGTATGTTCAAAAAAGTATTATGAAAACAATACATTTATTGATTATGTTCTCGGGCAAAATGCGTTTTGTCGACCCTCGAAATAAAAGTGTCTGCCTTTCGCATATCGGCCTCAAGCAGACCGTTTTGTTCTTTGCCCTCGAACTCAGCCAGTAAATATATTAATGATAATTGTTTACTCTATGTTTTCGTACATGTGTACAGCTTGTGCGAGGGGTTATTTTGGCAACGATTGTATATCCGTTTGCCTTCCACCAACATTCGGTGACAAGTGCCAGTCCATGTGTAATTGTTCTATTGAAAAATGCCATCATGTTTACGGTTGCAAAGGTATTTATTGTTTATGAATACGATTTCAATAACTTGATGGACATTCGTAAATTAAAACAAAAAATCTTTACAATAATTTAAGAATGGTATATATATGTAAATAGATGGCTGCGAGTCTGGGAAGTTTGGTTATAATTGTGAGAACACCTGTCGATACCTTAGCTATGGAGAAGGATGCCAGTTACATTGCAACTGTACCAAAAAATATTGTAATCCTTTTACAGGATGTAAAGGTAAAATTAAAAGAAAAAAAATACTTTAAAAAATATTGCCTTGCCTATACATTAATTGTTAATATTCGTTTCACTTTCCCCCTGCGTTATTCGAATTAAATAGAGGAAATAGTGTAAGGAAATAAATGAAACACATGGAAATGAAAGCACATGTGTATAATTTTTTTTGTGTAAAACTTGAATGTGGAAACGGTACATATAGTTCAAAGGTTATGAAGCATAAATTTTCCACCTGATTTTTTGAGGAATGATTTATACTTAATAAAGTGAAGTATTTTTTTGTTCGCTTCTTATACTTACATTTTCAAAAAATCGAACTTAATTTTTTTCATCTTCTATTTTTTAAATAGTTAAAGAGACCACACCATATACCTTAGAATCATCTTTTACTCTTCTTACATCATCAGAAGTATATTCTGCTCCAACTGCACAAGCTAAAACTTCGAATGTATCAGAATCTAGTCTGGAGGTAACCCAGAAAAGTATATTTCTATAGCATTTACACCTTAAAAATTGCTCTTGATATTTTATACAATTAAGTAATTATATACATGTATTTATATGGATCGCAGATGAAAAAATATTACAAAAACCGAGCAACGAATCATTAATACTTTCAAAGAAATATGATATTTTAACAGTAGAGAAAATATTATAGATATTTCGCAAGGAACAAACGATTTTTGTATGAAGAAGACTAGACATCTGCAGATAGACAATTCGTCAAGTACTTTAATTTTCACTATAGTCGGACTTTTAGTTATAGCAGCCCTATTCTTGGTTATGTACATATGCATTATCTTATTCAGAGTACCTGTGCAGAGATCAAATCGTAGTAACATCCACAGAAATCAGAAAATCTGAGTTTGTCACATAAACAATATCTAAATTGTAATTACAAATAATGATTGAAAGCTGCAAACCAACCAAAATATAATCATTCTTTGTGTACAGAGAGACTAAATCTTTTAAAAATGTTTTCAATTTCACAAGGACAAGGCTTTATGGCGTATTTACTGCCTGACAATGACATCACAGTCTTTTACACGGTAATGGGTCAGGGACAATAAAAGAATGTATAATAAGTAGACATATTTTGAATTTTATTGACTTTTTGGGCAGAATTTGGTTAGCCTAGAATGTTCCACTCGGTTTCGATTCTTAATCGTAAAAATATTGTATAACCTCATAGTAATATTCTTTAAAAGAATACGATATAAAGCGCTGACCCTTCTATATAACGTTTTTGTTATATAAATACTCTGAAAGTATATTTAAAAAAAATATATCTAAAAGCCCATGAAAAGCAAACAAACCGTCAAGTCCTCTCAATTCATTGTAACCGAAGAGGAAATATTACTTGAAAATCAAAATCTAAAATATTTGATATACATGTATTGAATATTTTGTTCACATGGACAAACTTCCTGTTATGGATTCAAATAAAATTTTAGGATGAAAGTTAAACATATATTATAAAGCTTTTAGATTGATCAGAAAAACAGGCAAAATGAAATGATTGTTATGTGAAGTATTAAAACATTTCATTCGAAAAACTTAGTAGATTTAATAATTCATCTATATCATGTATATTGCATGGGAAATTCTTTTTCATGGATGATGTTTAAATAAATATATTCTTCATCTTCATCATATTGTTTGCGTTCTGTTCGTATGTTATAGCTTTATTGAAATAATTTATGAGAGGGTAAGAATGAATCACTTGCGTATGTAATATCTCACTAAATCGGGAACATTGACCATAGGAACAATATCACTCATCAGCCAAATTACATTTACAATGTAAAATAACACAGAGGCCAGTCATTCAGTTAATCGTTACAAATAGTGTGCAAAATTATCATCCTCCCTCCCTTTTTTAACAGGAAAACCAAAACACTTATAATATTTAGAAAATAGTAACAGTATAATTTTACATGTATTTTAAGCATTCTAATACCAATGTTCAAAATTTCTACATAGTTGTTTTAGGACAGATAAATACAAATATAAATAACATAAATTTCATATCTAAAAATGACCAGCAACAACTCTCTTACAATTGCATTTAATTTTTATCTCAAAAGTAAGCTTTCCATAAAGATACATTAATTAATATCATTGTATCTTTAAGTCTGTTTGATCTCAAGCCACTCACAACGAAAACCTTTTGATCTAATATAACAAAATCTCAATCTTGATTCAAAGAATTTTACTATGTCAAGCAGCACTTACGAAATTAACAGATCATGGTTGCAGGCTATGGACGAAGGTAATCTCATAGGTATAACATATTTGGATTTCAGCAAAGCGTTTGATTTTGAGAGCCATGAAATTCTAATAGAAAAATCAAAGAATAGCAACTTTGATGAATTGTTAATTAAATGGTTTCACTCGTATCTGAATAACAGGACACAATGTGTAAAAATTGGTACAACTTCTTCTGATGAGATACCTGTCACAGCAGTAGTACCACATGGATCCACAGGGATCAATATTAGGCTCCCTATTGTTTCTGTTGTATATTAATGACCTTCCCTTACATGTAAGTCATGCAAATATCGATATGTTTGCTGATGATGCAACTCTACATGTTTATGAAAATAATATATTTTGTATTGAAACAGTAAATATTGAAAAAATGGTGTTTAGAAAATCAAATGGCTCTAAATGTTGATAAAACAAAATGTACGCTGATAGGTACTAAACAAAGGAATCAGAGTTAGATAATCCAAATCTCAGTATACATGTCTCTGACAAACACCTTAACAATGTTGAAACAGAAAAACTACTTGGTGAACATATAGATCAAATACAGAATTTTAATGATCGTGTAGACTTTGTCTTCAAATCTTTAACATATAAATTATTTACTTTGCGGAAAATCAAGAAATTTCTTCCTTTAAAAACTAGAAAACTATATTACAATACTTTCATCTGCCTTCTATTAATTATTTTCTGACTATCTGGGGCAATACTCCAGGTAGTTACATGGAGAGAATCCATAAGCCCCAAAGCAGGGCGCTAGAATTATACTTGATGCTGCCCCTGATGATCCATCTAAGGCATTATTTGAAAAATTAGGGTTGGCAATCTGTTTTTTTTTATTTAGTAACTTTGAATAAATGTATTTTATTGTACAAAATATTTAACAACTGGAGCCCGGCTTACCTGCAAGATTTATTTATTTATCAGACTTCTAATATTTATACTTTACGTTCAGAATCTAATTTTGACTTCCCCTGCCAAAACACCGAACAAATTTATATCAGAATTCGCTCCAATATTTCGATGTTCACATTTGGAACAGTTTACCTATAGATATAAGATATGCGCCAACTCTGCCAATCTTTAAACATAATGAAGAAAATTATTTCTTCATTAACCTTAACAGAACTTAAATACTATGAAATATAGCTTTTGAACATGTATATAGATTAATTATATCTTTTGCACATGTATATAGACAATGTTGAATTTAAAGTGTTTTAAGTGATTTTTATGTGACATTATATTACTTAATATATTTGTTATTATTACTATTTTATTACGATAATCAATATTATCATGTGACATTGTACATGTACGTGTATTTTAATTCACTTGCTTGTAGTGATAAGAAGGCCCCGAGGAAGGATAGTGTACATGTGTCACACTAATCAGGTCACCTTATCTAAATAAAGTTTTATTATTATCATTATTAATGATCATACATATTTCCTTGCCTTCTTATTTACGATGATTTTAACTCACATATGAAAATTACAACAAAGCAATTGAACCTCTACAAGAAAGGATTGGACAAAAAACACAAGATAGTACAGACCAACATGAAGAGATACCCACTCTTAAGAATATGTGTAATCACATTTTGTCTGTCGTCCATCCGTCCGTCCGTCTGTCCTTCCGTCCGTCTGTAAACGTTTCACATTTTCGACTTCTTCTCAAGAACCAATGGGCCAATTTTAACCAAACTTAATACAAAGCATTTTTAGGTGAGGGGGAGTTTAAATTTTTAAAATGAAGGGCCAAGTCCCCTTACAAGGGGAGATAATAAAAAAAAGACAAAAATAGGGTGGACAAAAAAACACAAGATAGTACAGACCAACATGAAGAGATACCCACTCTTAAGAATATGTGTAATCACATTTTGTCCGTCGTCCATCCGTCCGTCCGTCTGTCCTTCCGTCCGTCTGTAAACGTTTCACATTTTCGACTTCTTCTCAAGAACCAATGGGCCAATTTTAACCAAACTTAATACAAAGCATTTTTATGTGAGGGGGAGTTTAAATTTTTAAAATGAAGGGCCAAGTCCCCTTACAAGGGGAGATAATAAAAAAAAAGACAAAAATTGGGTGGGGTCATTAAAAAATCTTCTTCCCAAGAACAACTAGGCCAGGAAAACTGAAACTTATGAGGAAACATTTTTGGGTAGTGTAGATATTAAATTGTCAAAATCATGACCCCGGGGGTAGGGCGGGGCCACAATAAGGAATCCAAGTTTTACACAGAAATATATACAACAAATCCTTACAAATCTTCTTCTCAAGAACCACTGGACCAGGAAAGTTGAAACTTATGTGGAAGCATCCTTGGGTAGTGTAGATATTAAAATGTTAAAATCATGACCCCAGACGGAAGGACGGGACCACAATAGGGATTCCAAGTTTTACATAGAAATGCATAGAACAAATCTTTAAAGATCATCTTCTCAAGAACAACTGGGCGAGGAAAACTTAAACCTAATTGGAAGCATCCTTGGGTAGTGTTTATATTCAATTGTTAAAATCATGATAGGGGAGGGGGTAGGAGGGGTACGATAGGCATAGCAAGAGGGGAAATCTGGTAAAGAACTTCATCTCCCAAGTTACTCAGGTGAGCGATGTGGCACATGGGCCTCTTGTTTTATTTATCCTGATAGGGAAAATTCATGAAAATAAAACAATATAGCAAGAAATATTAAATGCAAATAGAGCGCAAGCTGTACCAACTTAGCAAGTCCTCACAATAATGTGCAGTAGAAATTAATATTGTCCAAGCTTGATATATTTAGTTCACCAGAGGTTTGGTTTCTTTCACTAAAGTGTCAATTTTACTTACAAATTTTAAAGATACCATTCGAAAGACCAACATATTGAATGCCTTGCAATTAATAAAATCGATATATTTTTAACAGAGAACAAATAACTTTTCTACGGTTTAAACGGAAATTCGAATTACGAAGTGTTAAACTTCCCCATTGGCTAAGTCGTACTGTAACGACACATCAAGAGAACTGCTACTTGAGAATTACTCACTATTTTGGAAAGAACCTCACTGCATGTGCAGCTGAACAGCACATATCGAAAATTTGTGGAGGTCTCTTCACTGACTAAACTGGACGAAACAAATTGGAGGAGTGGGAAATGTGTTTAAGAAGACGTTATGCTTAAATTTTCAGTGGGACCCAAAGAAATATTTGGTCATAGTTTTCCTCTTGGGTTTCTCATTAAGCTTTGCATGACTCAAAGAAGTTGATAAAAAACAAGAAACATATCTTCCAATTCAAATTTAGCATAAATATGGTGCTTTTATCGTGGAAATTATACAGGAAAGAAACGTACGTGCAGTAGTCATTATAGATATGGAGCCAAAATTTAACAAAGACTAAAAGAGCTTCAATATGCCACACTTAAAACTCTTTTTGTCAAGTAAAATGATGTTGGAGTAATCCTGTGTCACGAAGGTCACATTGACCTCAAAGTTTAAAAAAAAAGTCTGATATGTTGAGACGAGGTTAGAAAATAAAATTATTTATTTCTAAAACAAAATTTTAAGCATCATGACAAATACAAAAAGGATGAGAATTTTTTTCACTTAATCCTTTTTACAAGTTACACTTAAAATTTGTAATTGCGCAATATTGATACACAATTAATAACAATTTATTGAATAAATTTAATATATTGAATACATTAATGACTCGTTTTCCGATCAATAATATTCATGTAATGAAAAAAGGTAAATGCAAAATATCCTATTTCATACTAATGTAATATAAAAACTTTCCCGACAATTACTTGTAATTGATGAGTATTTTAAAAATCAGTTTACATGGTAAAATTAAAAACTGCCGCTGTCCATGTCCAAGTTGAGATTGAATACTGTTTAAACTTTCACTGATTTCATTCGCCAATTTGGGAAACCTCATATTAGATTGAGATACTTTTCATGATCTTTATAAGAATTGAGATTCAAATTCAAATAAAAATTGATATTTTTTTTCAAAGAAAATTAATTAACTGTTTCTTAATCTTATTCATATGGATCACAATTTACACCAACATCTGCGGTACGCAGATTAAGGAAGCACGTATTTATCATGATTATTATTAATGAAAATCAGAGAATAATCTGCCGTAAATAACAAAGTAGTGTTTGCCTATTTTGTTTCATCCAATAGAATCATATATTAAGAAGCGTTCAAATTAAAAAAAAAAAAAAGGTAATTCGCAAAGCTTCACGAAGCTTCTTTTCTAAGAATTTGCCTGTAATTTTAATAGCATGTACAATTACTGACACAGGGTGATTTATTTTTACATGATTCAAACGTCTTTATTCAAAATCCAGGCATATGCATACAATTGATATTAACTGAGCAATGAGTGAATAATAAAACGTGTTAGTAAAATGCGGATATTTAATTGTTCTAAAATTTGTATGGTTGATATATCTATTAAGTTGTTTTGCTATGTATATATAATCAGCTGCCTCTGTTTGATGTTATTTAATATGATGAGTGAATATTGTTAAGATGTACATAATACTTCCGTAATTTTAGAATATGGAATGCAGGTGTTTTCGATCCTTAATTGAATTGTCTCCAGTAAATTGTTTAGTCAATTCTAATTGTTTAAACAAAATAAAATGCTTGTCAGGGTATTTTCTATAAATTCCTCTATATAAGTAAAGACTCAACAATGCACAGTAACTGGTGGACCCTAGCTGCCAAAAGGTAATATTTATTTTTAAAAATATTTATCTTGTTTACAGATCCGATTTTTACTTTGCTGCGTATATAAATTCTCCTGATAGAAAAGCAGGTTATTTTCTGAATCTTCACACTATTCTCCATCGACTCTTTTTTATAGAAGGTGCATATATTTAGCTGCAGAACTAAAGCGTTACTGTTTTAATTTAAGTCTTTAACTATAAATTTACAAATCTCTTAATACATATGTAAGACTCCGAAGTCTGATAGTGACGCCAAAGTGCGATGGTCTCGCCAAATCCCGATGGTCTGCGCCAAATCCCGATTGTTTCTTGTCGGTAAGAACGCCAAAGTCCTATGGTCACGCCAAAGTTTGATGGCTCGTTTCCAATGAGACCTATTGCGCTAAAGTGCTATGGTCAGACACACCAAAGCCCGATGGTGCGGAGAAACAATTTATGTTTATGACGTCACAATGACTTGACGTCAATCACTGATGCCGTTGTCCTGCATTGAAGAGCCAAAATTTCTGAATTCGTCCTCGCATACAATTTTACTGATTTTGCTTATTGCTTGCACATTCCAGAGGTATTAGGATTATAGTTCTCGCACACCACTCGACTGATAAGGTTTAGTCCTTGCTTTGCGCTAAGTCGAGAGATTTAGGGTTAGTCCTCGAACACTAGTCGAGTGATTACGGTTTGATTTGCATCCAACCAAGATATCTAGGTTATAGTTGTTACACTATTTACGAACGATTAGGGTTAGTTTTGCGCCTATGTGAAAGATTAGGGTTAGTTTTGGCATAATGATACTTTTTTATTTAAAACCTTGGCCTGGTAGGGCATTGAGGTGTGGCCCAGTAGTTCTATGACGTCATAAACGTAAATTTTTTTTCTGAACCATCGGACTTTGGCGTGTCAGACCATCGGGGATTGGCGCAGACCATCGGACTTTGGTGTGACCATAAGACTTTGGAGTTCCATCGCACTTTGGATTCCTACACATATATGACGCATTTTATGATGCAAGATATCTGTTGGGGATATATTCATTATTTGTCAATGTAATACTTTTCTTTCACCAATTGTTGACATATTAATACCATCCTATATATTTTAGCCACCCTTATAATCGTCTATACAGACCAGTAAACTAGCCTGTTCAGAAATGTTTAGAGTTTTCTGCCATCCGACAAAAAATCTAAAAAGTCTGTAGTGAAAAAGAAGACTATTACGGGAACTAGGTGGGAAAAAGTTGGTCGTTGAATATGTCTAGAATAAAGAGTGAAAATCATTTGCTTGACCAAGGCTGGAAAGAGACAAAATTAAATAGATCCCCCACAGTGTGCAAAAACTAATGCATCATATTTGCATTATGGAATCTGTGGAATTATGGTAAAAAATTAAAATATAAAAATTATACCTACAGTTATGCATATATATATATTTATTCTGGTTCTTTGCCTTTTGCTAAATCTTTACCTGTTAACGCTCACATTTTCTTAGTGTTTACTTCAAAACCTCTTAGTAAGTAAATTCTTCATTTTCTTACCTATCTTCATTTGTTCCAATTCATTAACCAAAGTAATTAAAGAGTTATGTAATTAAAAACAAGAAAATGGGCTAGACAATAGATTTGTGTTTCGTTACACATCCTGTTTGATTTAAAATTTATTGATTACGAAATTGAATAATAAAAAAAAACCAGCATAACAAAACTTGATTATTCGATTTTGTCTGCGTATTTAATAATTACTTTACCGCGTAAACTGGCCTTTAACACTATATTTTAATCGTATTTTGTGTTTCAGATCTTTATCCTATAGGTCGAAATCATGCAGATAATTCGTTTATTGCTGTTTGTGTTTTTGTTGGTCTTGATCGCCGACCTTCAAGCTGACGTAGGAGATGATGTTAAAGAGGTATCAGAGGCTGTGAAAACCGGGATTGAAGCAACAAATGCCATCACTGAAATAGTGGCTGGTGTCAAGGTCCTAGCTAAATTCACAAAAATAATGAGTTCAATAGCTCCCTTTTTGGCGGCAATTGGACCACTTATGGATATCATTACCCTGTTCCTTCCGAAACAAGAAGATCCAACTTTAACATTTTTAAAAGAACAATTTTCAAGAGTTGATTCGAATTTCAGAAATATGGAGAGACTTTTCGGCGAAGTTACAAATCTAATTAAATCTAAAGCCATCAAATCGCAGTTTTCAGGAATTGAACAAAATGTCAACGCTTTGTCATATAGACTACATATGTTAATGAAAGCTCCAAAAGATGCTGTAAAAGGACAAAAATTGCGTTTTATCACGGCATTCAAGGTCAGTTATCAAAGTGCAGCCAAAAAAATATACAATGGCATCATGACCAAACAATCTTTTACGGACAATATTCCAAATGAAGCAATGGCATATACAAATAATGATCGCAAGAAAATGCAAAAGGTAATGGCTGGATGTGTTGGACTTCTCGTGACAGCTGTGAAAGTTAATTTAGCCTTCTTGCAGCTCACGAATAGAAAAGCCAGCTACAGAATGGAAAAAACGGAATGGGAAAAAAACATTAAGGCAGTTTTACAGAAAGTGAAAGATGTGGATAAGCAAGTCACTGATGCATGGGAAGATCAAAAGATGAAAGATTTGGAAGGCCTCTCGGCACAGTACAAAGACGACAGCCACACACGATTTGCAAAACGTCTGTACAATTTTTACTCCAAAAAATACTACTGGAGGGATTGGGTAGTCATTGTGTACAACAAAATGGCCGAATCTTGGACCGGGAAGAACGGACACGTGTTTAAATTCTGCGGCGGGGACGAATATTTGGAAAAAGACGGTAGAAATGTCTTAACATCAAGCGTACCAAAGAAGAAACAGAAAATAAACAAAGACCATTACAAAAAGAAATTAGGTAAAGTTAAAACTGAGACAGTTGTTTGGATTCATTATGCTTGGAAGGCAACGTCTGTTCTGAATCAGATTAAAAAGTTTAGTGGATCTGATGTCTGCATGCAGGCTGTCATCTCAGACCGGGAGAGTGTTCAAGTCAAAAGTGCACCAGGCCGCTTAGCTCATAAGTGGAAATACTTTTATCATATGTACGTCTTTGGATAAAATGTACTATGCATCTCAGCATTTTACCAAATAAAATACGAAGCAACAGAATAAGCTTGATTTATTGTATTTGTAAAGATATTTTTTGCATGGGAACAGACGTAAGGAATACATTGTACAGTTTAAACTTTTAACAATATTTAAACTTAAGAACCAGTGTTTTTAGTTGCATTAAAGGCGGAGCGGCGTTAGAATACATTGCTGAAATATCCCAAATAATACTTGTACATGGGTTTTCTAGTGATTGATGTTGCTCTAAATTTGGTTATAAACAAAACAATTATCCTAATAATTAATCTCATTTAGATTTATTTTATCATCACAAGTGCTGAATCTTAATTAAGAATAAAAAAAAATTATATCAAGCACATAATAAATGGATTAAACAATTCTAACATAACTACGATTGCATTAATGAAAACAAGAAGAACAACTCTAACTGATGGACAAATTTAATTGAAAGTTATTTGTATCATATCATAGACCCTTATGTAACTGCTAGAAGGATTCAAAGAAAATACAGAGCAAACCTTTCACAGAGGAAATATCATAATTTTTTTCGACGAAGAGGAGGAGAAGAAGAAGGAAAATAAATTTCTTTGTGAATTAATATACAGCAATTATTGATCTATCATCTGTTTATCATAAAATTTATGCGTAGCATAACATAGTATAAAATGACAACATCAGATAAATCATTTTATGACGTTCTAAATAAAGGGAGCCCCGCCCACATCTTTCATTTGCAGACAGAAGTTGAATGAATTCAGTACAAAAGAAATTAACTTGAGGAAACGTTCAGACTATATAGTCTGTACTACAGGTACCCTAAATACAAAGCAATGCAATTTCTCAAATATATATATCAAAAATTTTATTGACGAAACATGGACTATACAGCATACGTTTTTGAACAAATGAATTATATAAAACACAAATAATGATACACTGAAACAAACTTCTAAGTGTTCACCTAATATTTTTAAAGAATAAATGCATACAAGAAATAATTTCTTTAATTCCTGGATAATGATGCATATTTCATTTCGATGTCATGTAAGTATCTCGTGAGGATTTTAAAGAAGATGTCCAGGAAAACCCCAAAAATGAAAATTCAAACACAAAAAAATCTCTTTGGAGTGAGACAACCACTTGCTCTTATACCGCTGGAAGGCATCAATTACTGTTGGATACCATGTACCCCTGAATGGAAGATTGACCGATCTGCTGCCACACCGACTGCATAGGTCTTTCAAAACTCTTTTTTTGTTCTTATACATATCCGTCGGTAGCAAGTCGAAAGCGACTTTCCCCCCAAGGTAAGCCCAATTTCCAACGCTATGTTCTGTATATCTTTGCAAAACATTTGTGTGTCTTACCCACCCCCCCCCCTCCCGGTACTGATGCCTATACTATATAGTTTCCAACAAATGCACACACACACAAAAAAATAACTACAATAAAACATTTAAGAGTGAAAGAATTTTCAAAGTATGGAAAATCAAAATTGCTCACTTTTACATTCTGATGTGATCTTATCATCAAAAAGTTATCTAACAGGTTCAATTATTTATCATACCTTAGATTTGCAAGAATATTGACCAAGCAATGCACATTTTTATAAAAGTGCGTTAGTATGGTCGATATTATTAACGCACTTTGAAAAGAAATTTTATTTTTTTTAGTGCTTTGATTTGGTCCAAAATTTAACGCACTTTGAAAAAAAAAAATTCAAAGTTCGTTGTAACACGTACATATGTATGTCACGTTTCGCAGTAGTGCTGACACGAAAAAGATCCCCCTCCTGTTCAATGGCCCTGAGTGCCAAGTATAGGGAAAAAATTGCAGCTCCCAATCAGCAAGTGGTTGCGTCTCCATATGAGTGAAAATTTCTCAAGAGGGGCGTTAGGCAATATATTATCGATGA
The DNA here is from genome assembly GCA_003671525.1 of Saccostrea glomerata. Lineage (NCBI taxonomy): Eukaryota > Metazoa > Mollusca > Bivalvia > Ostreida > Ostreidae > Saccostrea > Saccostrea glomerata. The sequence continues at coordinate 20,952 of PRKT01001538.1, forward strand.
ATCAGTTGCCTTACTTTTTGTACAGATTATGATAAATTTATAGTATACTTGATTATATTTGTTTTACTGTTAATTCAGTTGTGCTTGTTTTACTATCTCTTGTAATAATAATTATTAAAATGTGCTGTTGAATTTAATAACTTAGAGTGGTGGATCAGATGGTGCCTGTGTCTTGTTGCATTTATAGATGTTGAGTCATAGATACACTCTTTATTTTCTTCTAGGCATCAGAGACCGGTTAGTTTGTTCCTTATCAATTTCTTTGTGAATGTGTTTTTTTTTTTCTTTTAAATATGAGGAACCATGGATATTAAACCCATAATGAACTTTAAAAAGATCAATGAAATAATTAATAAATATTTAGGCCATTTGAGGTAACTATCAATGAGGAAAACACATTTCGTAGTATTAATAATAATAGATTCTTTTACTGGCACATTATAATGGGTTTGGTTTTCTTTTCACAATCCCTTGATAAATGAGATATAAATACACATATATGCATGTAGCAGGTAAATTGAAAAAGTGTTTATACTTTGAATTAATGGGATTTAGGCTGTTTTAATATAACTCTTCCGTTAAAGGTTATTTTGATCATCCATTGAATTTTTTTTGGAACAAGCATTTTCAAAATATTTTCCTTTTACCTTTTCATTTTTATGAATAAGTATTGTTTTCCTTATTCCTTTTGATTTTTTGATTAATTCTATATTTAAAAAAAGAACAAAGAACATTTAGTTTATTTCAATAGAAAAAAAAAGTCGTATGTCCTGTTTTCAATTAAAAGTGTGGAGTAAGAGTATAACTAGGAAATAATTTCAGTTATTGTTTCATTCAAATGAAAATGGTTATAAAATCGACAGTTACATGTAATTGATAAATTTTGCCTAAAGGGGATGTTTATGAAAACATGGCATCCGTGACGCAGAACAATTGGTTTAGTGAATACCTATTTAAGAATTTATTCTATACTTTACTAACGCAGTTACATGTTTCATCTTCAAACAGATGTGATGGGTAAGCAATGTTTTTCAGTCACCTAGATATAATTTCCATGTATTGTTTGAGGTGATTGATTTTTTTTTCTGAAAATGAATAAAGAGTTTTCCCCCTACTTTTTACTATTACATGTTAGTAACACTTAAAAATATACACATGTTGAAATTTTGTTTGCTAGCGTAAAATATTTTTGCAGACCCATTGGATTTCCCATCTGTTGTTTCGGATATCTGTGGAATGATACACTAGATGAATGCATCCGTATGTATTTCTAATTTTAAACAATTTCTCATTTTTTTTTCAGGTAGTCAAAAATAGTATTATAATGTCTCTCATGATTTAAAAGTGCACAAAAGTTAACAATGAAAATGCACAGGAGTATTTATTTATTTTTTTTTTTACTTTATTTTCCATTTCTTAGATTGAATCTTAATGCATATGTCTTGTTGTTTGGCATAAATCTAATCCCTAGTAAATTCAATGTGTACGTGTTTCAATTATTTTAATTTAAATTATTAAAAGGAAAATACTCTCAGGGAAGTTTTCAGCAAATATTGTACTGTGAATTATATCTCTATTTAGATGAACAGGAATACAGGAAAATATGTATTCAGAAGAATTTTATGATAACTTGTAGTTCTTGACAGGAAATTTGATTCATTTCAATCTAGTCTCATGGGAAATGATGTATTTCTACATGGAAAAGTGTATTTGGATTTTATTTTGGACTTTGATAATCAGTTACAAGTTGGAGAAGTCTACAGCACTGGTTTGCACAGGGTATCAATATTTTTTAACGAACATCTGACCTTAGAGTGCTGCATATTTAATAAATTGTACAAATTTGTCTTTATCTACAATTTTAAGAAAAATAAAATAACATTCTTCTTATATAGGAGCAGTGGATTTGAATGCTGTAGCGGATTTGTTGGAATTGTTCTGAATGATACAGTTCATAACTGCACACGTTAGTTGTTTTGTGTTGCATTGTTGGTTTGTTTTTAAACAAAAAATGTTCTATGGGAACAACATTTATAAAATATGTATATTAGTGACCTTAATGTGTGTTTGACAAAAAGTAACACTTAAATAACGGCAGATTTTTTAAGCATTGATTTGCCAACGTTTTCAGATAGGAACAAAAATATATTTCATCTTTATTGATGTATTTCTCCGGAGATCCAATTATTAACATCAAACATAGATTGCAACATTAAATTCTTTTAACAGAGCTATATTCTCCATATCCTTGTCATTTGATATTAGAGTGTATATAGGTCTTGGTCTGTCTGTTGTATAGCTGTCCGTATGTTTGTTAATCTGTTAGACTGCTGAAAGCTTTGAACTTGAGTTTTTACCTACTTTTGGGGGAAAAAAGTTTTGGGCTTAACTATTTAGCGGTTGGTTTTTGCATTTTTTATATCATTTTTATTTTACAAAGCCATTATACAAAAAACCTAGTTTACATAGATGAAAAAGTGCGCATAGTAGGAAGATGATTTAATTTGAAAACCAGTCACCATGCTCAAAATATGCTAGATGAGTTACGTTACAAAAATAAAAAGGTTCTATTAATATTTAGTGAAACACATAAAGATTATATGTCATCAGCTCTAATCAGAAACATAGTTCTGAGCAATATAAATGCTGTGTGAATTACGTAATAGACAAAATTACTTTTTTCACAGTTCCATTTAAGTTGTCTTAATGAAATATTATATCAGCAGATGTATGTTGGATAGTTAAATCAGCCACGTACTATACATACATGCTATATGTACGTTTCAGAACTCGTAATTCTAAATAATGTGTTTTTTTTTTAAATATAATTATTATATAATAACTTTAAACTGTTTTAACGGATAATATGGTTTGATATTTAAACAAAACTGTTTATATTGACAGTTTCAGTGAAAATAATTGAATGAAAGTCTTCCTGCTTAACTGCTGAATTCAATATTGAATACCCCCTCCCAAAATATAGTAGAAATGATGCAAGTAAAAGCATATTTGGAAAATATATTTCACTGTATGTATTTTTCAGGAACCGCCTTCTATGCAATACATGCACAAGTCAATGGTGCATTATTTACACATGCTGTCTAAATTGATTAAATAAGTTTCATTCCGTTCCATATAAAAATGTCATCCCTTACTTTTTTCATATTTTATGATTTCAACACAAAACTTATGGTGGGGTAATTAAGAAATTGAAACTTATCCTAATTGCTAAATAAAACCCGCACATGAGTGTACCGTTAATGAAAACTTTCCATACAGTGTGCAATATAATTTTATTCAAGGAAGATATAAAATAACAAGATGATTAATTTATGTTTTGTAAGTATTTGTTCACTGTATGATGTGGTAGTAACACAATGCATTTAGTTTTGAATATATTTATTGTACAAAAACGTTATTATCTGAAACCTTGTTTCAGAAAGTACAACGAATCATCCTACATTAGGTCCCAATATGTAGAACAAAGAGATGAACTTGTTTGCTTTCTTATGTAAAACGAAACAACGAAATTTTACTTATCAACAAAAAGCATTAAATTTCATAGAGTTAATACTCCTTTTACAGTAAGCTTAAAATGTTCTTACTCCTTTGAAGCTTGCCGGATTGGTTTTTATGGCCAAAACTGTATGTCTAAATGCCCGCCTCCATCATTCGGCATGAGATGCCAGGAGACGTGTCATTGCGCTGATGACAGTTGCCAACATGTTTATGGCTGCAAAAAATCATCAGGTACACTTTGTTACACGGCTTCTACAATATTCCCATGCATGTAGCACCGAAACAGTGGCAATAAAGATACTTCTGTTTATAGCTGAGTGTGAATTAGGAACGTTTGGTGATTACTGCCAGTTTAATTGCCGGTACCCTAACTATGGAAAAGAATGTCAACTTTACTGTTTTTGTGATGAGAAGCACTGTAATCCATCAAGAGGATGTGAAAGTAACTATTGATTTTTCAAATTTACATTTATCGATTGCTTAAAGTTATTATATTGCTCAGTTGCCTCAGATTTGTTTAAGAGAAAGTCATTCCTCTACATGAGTAAATGTACTTAGTACATGTGCAACTATATGTAAGCAACAGGAACTTGGGTTTACAGATTAGAGAAAGATGTGGTAGGTTTATAAGGTTTTATTGGATATTAAAATCACGTTTCCCTCTTGTTATAATACGCTCACTCTTGTGTGTCTGTCTGTCTGTTCTAAATAGTAATTTTTAGTCGCATTATTCTCAGCAACTACTTATTATCAGATGCTTAAAATTTTAACAAATTCTTCGCTGAGGCATGTCTTATGGTAGGATTTATTTTTTGTATGAATCTTATACATGCATTTGCCAGTTATTATACCTGCACTTTCTAAAGAAAGTTCGGGTATATTGTTGTTACTCATGTCCGTCCGTCCGTCCGTGTTTACGAGAGTGCATTTATTGGGTATTTTTCATGCCAAGATTGTACTTATTGGGTACTTTTTGCTTATTGGGTATACCCAATAAGAAGTGTCGCTGAATATGCTTAAAACACCCTAATTGGGTATTTGCAGGTTAGTACCCAACAAAACTTGGACACAACGATTTGTCCAAAAAAGTGTCCAAAAAAGTTGCTTTCACGGACGCACCGTGTTTTGTTGTTTCAGTTTTACATTCGGAACTCTAAATTCTCGAGAGTTCCGAAAATCAACTTCCGTTG
>PRKT01001538.1:33991-71751 GCA_003671525.1 Saccostrea glomerata
GTTGGGTAGGATGTAGATATCCAAGAGGAGTTGGACAGGTGTCCATTACCTGTTGGGTTGCATTTTGATGATGCAATTCAAGAAACCCAAAAAGAATTGGACAAGTATCCATTTCCTGTTGGTTGGGATGTAGATATCCAAAAGGATTTGGACAGATGTCCATTACCTGTTGGGTGGTATTCTAATGAAGCAATTCAAGAAACCCAAGAAGAATTGGACAAGTGTCCATTACCTGTTGGGTAGGATGTAGATATCCAAGAGGAGTTGGACAGGTGTCCATTACCTGTTGGGTTGTATTTTGATGAGGAGATTCAAGAAACCCAAATAGAATTAGACAATGTACACATGTTCAATTGTTCTTGGGTAGTTTAATCCCTTCGTCAAAATACAACCCAACAGGTATTGGACACCTGTCCAATGCCTGTTGGATACCTTCATTCTGCCCAATATTTCCTTAAATACTTATTTTTGTTATTCAAGAAAGGTTGAACAGAGTCTGAGATGTGTTGAGTTGTGTTTGCACAATTCATTTTTTTTTTGCACTTAGGTATTCATATATTTTAATATAAGATATTCTGAAATATACAGTTGTATATCGTTATCGCTAAGAATAAATTAGTTAGGTGTTACAATAAAAGAGCTATATCACAGAAATTGACAAAAATATGGGTTCAAAACCAATGGTTTTCAGTTTTGTATGAATTTACCAGCAAATATTAAATATATAATAAATTTGGAATGAATAAAAAACAATAAGAAAAAACCCAATAAAATACGGACACGAGGAATTAATATCCAATAAGATTTGAACAGTAACTACCCAAATAATGCTCTCTCGTGTGTACACTTTTTTTGTATCCAATAAGCAGTATCCAATAGGACTTGGACTTGATGTACCCAATATATAACCAAATGTGTGTCTGTCCGTCTGTCCGTCCGTCAAACTTTTCTTCCCTGGACTCCTCCTACATTATACATAGTAGTCTAATCATTTTTTGGGAGATGGTTGTTAGTGTAATGTAGATGTGCAGTAAGGTTTTGGAATTTTGATTTTGCCCCAGGGGGTCAAAATGGGTCAAAAAATGACGTTTTATATGCAAAAAGCCCCGTCTTCCCTGAACTCCTCCTACATTTTACACAGTAGCCTAATCATCTTTAGGGAGATGGTTGGTGGTGCCATGTTGATGTGCAGTAAGGTTTTGGAATTTTGATTTTGTCCCCACCCCCCTTTCTTTATAATAGTAATTTGTTTGTTTGTTCTGAATACATCTCTCTCGGGAATTTTACAGTGGAGACACCACCAAATAATAATGATGACAAGATGTGTTTGTGAAACATTGATGCCCCTGTTTGGAAGCCTATGGCGAAGTTGGAAGGTTCTCAAATATATGTCAAACTCAAAGGTCAAGGTCAAATGGTTCAAATTGTTGGTATCAGAAGAAAGTCTTGTCACAAGAAGTACACATGTGAAATAAGTAATCCCTAGTACTTCCTGTTCAAAAGTTAATTGCCAAGGTTTAAGTTTTTTTTTAAGTGGTTCAAACTCTAGGGTCAAGGTCAAACATATTTATACCTGTTGACAGTTCACAATGAATACACATGTTAAGCATGAAAGCCCTAGCACCAACTGATCAAAATTTAGGCCAAGTTTAAAGTTTAGTATTTTTCTTGTAAAAATCCTAGGTCAAGCGATCAAGAGGTCAAAATTAATGGTACCCAAATAAAAGGTCTTGTCACAAGAAATAAACCTATGAAATGTGGAAGCCATGTGTATAGCCCATACACTTAAAACTTAAGGGCAATGTTAAAGTTTCTGCAGACAAATAGACAGACATAATATAAACACAAGAAACAAAAAATGTATAATTAATCAAGTGGGAAAAAATCTACTATTTAATTGAAATCTCAAAATAGATTGTTATTTCAGGGACAAGGAGTGGTTAGGGAGATTGGATTCCCCCCCCCCCCTGGAATAGGCTCTGTTATTTAAACAAGACTATATATATACTGAAGCAAATAAAAAATGACTTTGGACATCCTCCCCCTAACTTAGAAAATATTGCCCCACTCTCATTGTTTTTATTTTGTTAATTTGTTTTCATATTTTTTTCTTCTGCTTGTCAGAAAATTCTGGGCTGGATTGTTTTGACTGAGATGTGAACCCCCCTCCCCACTCCCGAAAAAAAATTCTGGATCTGCCAGTATCGGCAGTAACTGAATGTCACATCGACAACGGTAGATAACTTCACAATATGAAATTCGTCTAGTGTGGCATGCGATGATCTTTGACCCTTTTTTGAACTTTAACCTAATCATTTTGGTTTATTTTACCCCCACTATACTTAAACTTTTACTTACTGACTGTCATGGGTCATGTCAAATTCATGAAATATAATCCAATTATAACACAAAATGAATTAATCCAATGCACACCAGACTGCACAGCATGTGCTGTTGCTGTCCCATTCGGCAAACTTTCGTTGATTCCGTCACCTTATCAGATGAAGTGGGAATCGGCCGAGGTGTGCCGAATGGTGTTTAATCTAAAAATATGATAATATGGGTGACGCAACGTGATGTGATGTAGAAATTTTCCAAGAGGTGTTTACATGTTAACATGTATTGTACACGAACAAATTTTAAATTAATTCATAACAAACGATTTTTTAACAAAACTTTTCCATCTAGCCTATTCCAAAGAAAGTATATGCTGTGTGTTTGAAGTGTCTAGGGGGGGGGGGGGATTTGGAAATTCAAAAAGGTCCTATTATGAGCAAAACATTTATCAAAATCTAATTTACATTATTAATTAAATTCAAACTGGTAATGAATTAAGCATGTAAATTACATATAAGAGGTTCTGAGTCATAGGTCACATAAATTGACAGCATCTAGTTGAACTTGTTTTTAATATTTAATATGATAGTGTATATTTACAGCAGAGCGGGTTCGTTACTATCAGAGAGCATGGGCTGACAGACGTCTTGTTTCAATTTTCATAATTTATATAAAACATGCCTTTGTAATGATATCAATACTACGCTAAAATTAAATCAATGTTTATCTTTACGTAGTGAAATAGTATCAATTGCTCTGCATTTTAATTTAGAATTGAATTCTACTCACCATAGCTTACATATATTCAAGTTCCTCAATTCCAACTGAAACCTCACAATTACTTGAAAGTTTTCCTACAGAATCTGGTGTAACGATAGGCTATGACGGTAATTTCTTTAGCTGGTTATGATTGTATTTTCCATTAAATATGTGAATAATTGCTCTTAAGAATATTATCAAGGCATTTGTTATTTGATTAAATCTATGTACATGCATATGCACAATGAATACTTAATGATTTTAAAACATTATAAACAAAACAATAGTTCACAAAATGATTTTAAGAGAAGATAATGCGTACTATACACTTACAGATGCCTCACAAGGAACAAACAAAGGTAAGAATTGCATAAAGAAAAAGAATCAAGTGAAGATAGAAAACACGTCATCATCCTTGATTTTCAGCATCGTGGGGCTTTTGATTGTTGCAGGCTTATTTCTTATTATTTATATATGCATCATCCTATTCAGAGCTTCTGCACAGAGTTTTAGTAATGTCTAAAGTTATTTTTAAAGGCTGACATATTAACTTTCTTTTGAAGATTTTTGATCCCTTTTATTATTTTCTTCTTCTTATTGGGCGTTGCTTTTTAATTTTAAAATCATGTTAAAATGCTACGTAGAACGTATCTACCCTACGTTAAAAGCAACATAAAGAATTCTTGCATAACTATCCACTGTACTGACATGTATGAATTATGTAACTGAATATACAATGTGTAGTAAGCTGAAAACAATATTTCCTTCTACATTGAATCATAAAGTTAGCTTCATGAATGCATGTCTTTGATAATTCTTTTTACTTTTTCTCTCATTTAAAAAGCTAAAATAAATATTTTTCTATGAGTATATATATTCATAAACTGATTTCTCATTGCGTCTCAAAGGAGCATGAAATGTCATGGACACCCATATTGTCAGGCCCCCTTTTCAGATACCAATTTAAAAATAATGAAAAAAAATCTTCACAAGGATTTGTTGTTAAATACATAGTATGACCAGGTTATGTTGCCATTAAAAATTGCAACTAAAAAAACATGCAAAAGATTATGTTGACTTGGATGAGACGGGTTTAAGAAATAATGAAAAAAATCTTCACAAGGATTTGTTGTTAAATACATAGTATGACCAGTTTATGTTGCCATTAAAAATTGCAATTAAAAAACCATGCAAAAAATTATGTTGACTTGGATGAGACGGGTTTAACATAAATTATAAAACTTTATGAAGAAAACTAACTATAAAGATGAGTTAAAAGTGTAATCCTTTAAAAAATGTTTCCATTAAAATTGCAAATAAATAAAAAATATTACCCATGATTTACTTAGTCAATTTTTCGATCGATTATTTTTTCTATTTTATACCATCTTCACTTAGGTTATCTATACTCTTTTTTTTCATTTCTTATCGACTGTAGTGGAAATTATGTTTAAGAATACCCCTATCAAATAAGGCGGAGAAAATATTACGCAATTCACAAAACCGATTACAAAAATTCGAAACATCTTAATGGTTAATTTCAATCAACTATTTGTTTAATACCAAACGCAAAGTATCTGGAAATGCGATCGACTGGTCTCTGGTGGTGTGCCAACAACGCTACATAACTTGAAATATCAGAAGATACTAGACGATACAATTCCACGCCCAGAAAGATTGTCAACAATTTTTTTGTAAACAAAATCAACTGTGTTTTGAATAATACGTAAACTTTGTCAAAAATATTTTAGAATAATTTAGAAGACTGAATTTATACACATGTAATTGTACTTGTATGGACAACGTTAAACAAGCGAATTTAATTAAATACTTCTTAATATTTCTCTTGTTGAAAAGTAATTTAGCTTGTATGTTTTATTTATATTGATATCCCATCTGTAATGAGGAAATTTAAAAATTAAAGCACACTAGTACTGCCGGAAAGTTGAGGATTTAATGTATTTTTTTGTTCTGAGATATAAAATTCCGGACCTAAATTATTATTCTTCTCATTTCAGTATTACTTTTGTAACAAAATAAGATTCTGAGCTATCAAAAGTTTTTTTGCGTGGACCCTGAGGTCCACGCAGTAAATATATAAGCGAGGTTAAACCGGATGCCATGGGCAAACGACAGGCTACGCATGCGCGAGAATGCTAGAGAGTTCACCCATTAGGCAACTTGCCCGTAGAATAATTCGCCCTATTCGAATTAGAATATGCCATTCATTAGCAAATCGCTCTTTTAAATCCGTATTTCGTATTTATATATTCATTGGGGGATCCGAATTTCTCCTTTATACATATATACGTTTATATAAAAACTAAACATTGATTCTATGGCACTAGCATTTTAAAAAGTAGGAAGAACTTGCAATATATAGATACTTAACTAAACAACTTGAATAAAAAACGTCATTCAACGAATAGTTCTAGCTTTTAAAAGATAGAACAAGTTTTCACCGGCATTAATAATTAGTTTTGTGCATCAAGGCTCGCAAAATAATTTGATATTTCAGCAATCCAAATACCGTTTGATAGAGGTCTGTAGCAATGGCTTTTAATGTGAGGAAGGGGGGGGGTCCGAAAAAAAAATCTGCGCATTACAGAGCTGTGCTTCACATGTACCATCAAATCTGATGGTACATGATAGATTTCTTCCGTATAAATCCAGAACAGGTGTCAAGTCCCAGCCATTATGGGTTACATGTATCAAAATAGCCCGATTTTTTAAGGACAAATGTTACAAACAAACTTTTGTCAGAAATTTTAAAAATAACAACTTGGGTCATGTTTTAATAAATGAAATTAACAAGTTTCACTGCGTAGTTTTATTTTTTTATTTAAAATTGCAGAAAATAGAATTGGAAGTGAAAAATATTTGTATAGAATGATAAGGATGGTTTCAGAAGGGTAGAATTTTGAACGTCACGGAAGGTTTACAATTTCTTAATATTCTAGAAATTTATTATTTGCATCATTTGCAATAAATTAGGTCGAAAAATATATACCAATCCAGACATCCACTTTTTGTTAGTATCATCTGTTCTTAAACTGACAAAACTAAAGGTAAATTGGAGATAAAAATTTAACAATTTTGCTTTGAGACTACAGTCAGTCATAAGTAGGCAGGTCAATGTAGAAAATGTAAACAAACCTGCATGAATATTCACTACACATAGAATTTTTCTTAAATTGAATTTCGGTTAGAAACACATGCATATGGTCCACGTATTGCAGTCCTTTTTTTAAAGGACAGCAACTTGTTCATAACATTTTCGTTCAATGGCCGTCTTTCTGGATGCTGATTAGTTGAAAAAATGTACCTGAAAACGGGTAACTAGGCATAAGCAGGATACTTCACAAACCACAGAGAGAAGTATATTTAATCATATATTTTAATCTGTTATTTCATCAAAGACATGCAAAATAATAGTATACACTTCAGGCACTCAAGGTGTAAAGTTTCCTTTGGAAAAAAATAGTGAAATATAAAAAAATTAATCTATGACTACGTGTGTACATATTTTCTGCTTCTCTGTTTAATATGATTTAACTTTCAAAATCAGCGAGGATGTTGCTTTACGCCAGTTGGAATGAAACTAAAGCAAAAGAAGCAGTTTACTGAGAACAATCCTGCATACAAAAAAGACATAGGTATCATTCAACCGGGTAAATTTCCTCTATTTCTGTAACGTGACAACTAATTCATAAAATAGACTGAGATAACGAACAATATTCAATATCAAAGTCAATAAAACAATACACAATAGGGGCAGAGCAATTACGGACCTCCAAAACATCAGAGGTTGAAGCAGGCTCCATGGAGAAGTGAGCATCCCCTGCCAACCGGTCACGCCCGCCGTGTGATCCTTGACATGATAGGGAAATAACGGAGAAATCCGTCATCAGCTCAGTGTATAAATATTGGACTAACAATAAGAATGATAAACGTCAGTCAGTATTTGACTCAATGATAAATTATATTTGCTGACGAGGCCAATGTATCGAACGTAAACTTTTCAAAACGATGACTTTAAACTGCTATTATTTCTCTTGTTCCACAGACTTGTTCATCTATAATTAGATACACTGTATGCAAGTACTGTATAGGGGATTAATTTCACGGGTTGTAATTTTCACGGTTTTCTCTCATCTGACACGATCGCGGTTTCTTGTATTCGCGGAATTTGGTATGTAATAAAAGTTACTTCCCTTGTCTCCATTTAATCCATACCATAGCTGCATGTAAAGGACATTAATCAGCGTTATGTCTTTCTTTCACGAACAGCAGGGTAAGTTATTATAAAATTGTTAGATTTTATAAATAATTAATTAACATAAGTGCAGTTATTAATAGTCCCTAAACGTTAATGCTATTACGATGAGTGCATGTGCACCCGAGATCTTCAATACAACGCAGCGAAAAACTACTGGACGGAAATAAAACTTTTTATGTAGTTCTACGAAATACTATCCTTCCACATTTCCTTCGTCAGTAAGTTCGATATTTATTTGATTGATTTTTTAAAACCAAAATGTAGATAAAAACTACCTGAACTAATATGCATGAGAATGCAGGTAACAAATACACGTGGTAACATTAGTTACGCACGGGTAATCGAAACCCATGGCCCACGTGTTTTGATTGATGAAACATGTAGCGTTGGCTATTAAAACAGCTTTTGAACAAACACAAGTTATTATCTGCCGATTTGAATTAAAGTAAAGCGTGATAATTAAAATTAATCGAATGACAGAACTACTCGCAATTACTGAAATGACCATGGACTGCACGAACACCTATATAAATCTATCGTAGTCTATTCTCAATTTTCCAAATAAAAGATGGAGATTATTGAAAATTTATTCACTGTTTCTTAAATTCACGGATTTGTGAACACCGTGAATATAGCGAATATTAACACCGCGAGTTATTTTCCCCCTATACAGTATTCGGTTTTTATCATTTCAGTTAATTTCTTATTCTTTCTGAAGAGAAAAATACAGAAAAAGTAAGTTATATTGATCAAAGACTATATTCAGAATACAAAAATAAGCAGAAAAATGATGACCAATGAATGGGGGGGGGGGGACTGATTGTCTTCAAATCACACATTATTTAAAGAGGTAACCGCCTTTTCATTTTAGTTGTATGAATTGAAATATAATCATCAAAAATATGTTTATAGAGATGTTTATAGAGATTAAATATTTGTTTGTCACGTAAACATGTAAGTACAGACTTAAACGTTTTGGAAATCATAAATCAAACAAGGAAATGCTATAATATTGCAAAATTTATAAAATGGATCATACTTTATGTAACACGTTGATGTATATTGGATACTTTTTATTGCACTATTTTCTAGTTTCAACGTCACAGATATGCGGAGGGTAAGGAGGAATTTAAATCTGTATATATTGTAACAATGATGTATTATATAAAACGATAGAAAATGAAAAAGGCATTGGGGGAAATTAAGTGATTGTTGAATGTCAATGATCTAAAGTTAGTTTGTTTTTGTTGTTTTTATTCTAATTTATTTTTCTAAGATATTTTCTAACTAAGGTTATATTTCCTGAAATAAATTATTAATTATAAACACAATACATGTGGTAAAACACGACATTTGTGTGCTATTACAAGTACATGTGAATATTTTGCTTATCAGGATAGGTGGGTACAGATGTTGCAGTGGGTATGTGTGGAACAAGGCAGAGAATGAATGCATACGTTTGTATCTTTATAATAATTCAATATACTCATTAATAAACTGCCAATTACTGATTCATTAGCTTATTCCATGTCTTCGAATCCCTTTACAGCTTGTGCGAAAGGTTATTTTGGTCACGATTGCAGATTCCCTTGTCCTCCACCAACATTCGGTGTCAACTGCGGGTCCATATGTAATTGTTCTATTGAAAAATGCCACCATGTTTACGGTTGCAACGGTAAATATGTTTCAAATAACTTGTCGATATCCTATAGCCATGGTTACGGATGTCAGCTACAACGCAGCTGTACCAAAGAAAATTGTAATCCTACAAAAGGATGTATTGTAAAATTTAAAGATGCAGGTACGGTAAGCCTTCCCAGAAGAAAATATTGCAGTGTACTCTGTGCATGCACTTCTCTGGTCCGGGAAGCCTTAACAGTACTGTGGAGTAAACAATGTTGTGTTGTTTGTCTATAAATTGTTAATATTCGTTTCTCTTTCATGCAGGTTATGCGATTACAATAAAAGGAAATAGTGTAAGGAAATAAAAGCATATATTTTTAAGTACATCTTGAATGTCGAAACGTACATATAATTTTAATTAATGTTCCAAGTTTATGAAGCATACATTAATTGCTTGAATTTTTAGGAATGAATTATCCTTAGTTAAGACGATATATATCTTTGTTCGCTACTTATACACTGTATTTACATTTTCATAAGGTCGATATTAATTTTTATGCTCCCGTAAACGAAGTGTCGGGGGTATGTAGTGTATATCGTGTCCGTCCGTCCGTGCGTCTGTCTGTCTGTCTGTCTGTCTAGCTGTCTGTTTGTCCGCAAAAACATTAACCTTGCCTATAACTTTTGATTTAGTAGAGCCATGACTTTCATATTTCACACATATATTCCTTGTGACAAGACCTTTCGTTGGTTATCACCAAATTTGACCTTTTGAACTTGACCTTGAAGTTTGACCCACTTTTACATGAAAATTTTTAACTTATACTTTGGCCATATCTTTTGAACAGTAGATACAAGGACATTTATACTTCACAATGTATTGTTTGTTAAAAGACCTTTCATTGTACACCAACAACCTTGACCCTTTGACCTTGACCTTGTAGATTTCCGTACTTGTGAAAAAACTTTAACCTTGGTCATGATTTTTGAACGGTGAGGGATAGGGCTCACAAACTTCATACATGTAATCCTTGTTTGAAGACCCTTCATTAGATACCAAAACTTTACCTTGACCTTTGAGTTTGACTTACTTTAAAAGCCAACCTTGACAATACCTTTAAAAGGGTTAGGGCTAGTGCTTTCATACTTTACATATGTAATTATTGTGACGAACCCTTCATTTGATAACAAGAACTTTGACCCTTTGACCTTGGAATTTGACCGACTTTTAAAAGAATTTTACCTTAGCCATAACTTCTGAATGGTTTGGGCTAGGGCTTCCGTACTCTATATAAGCATTCTATGTGGCAAGACCTTTCACTGGATACCAATGACCTTGGAGATTTTTGTACTCAGTGAAAAAAAAATAACATTGGCCTACTTTCAAATTTCACAATTGTTTTCCAGTGAGAATACCCTACTTTTTGATAATATTTAATTAAATTTGCATTTAAGAAAAGTTTAATCTTTGCTTTGTTACCATACGGGGACATCAGTGTTTCACAAACACATCTTGTTATTGATATTTTTAATAGCTAAACATACCACACCAAATACCTTAGAATCAACTTCTACTTTTCTACTGACATCCTCAGAAGTATTTTCAGCTAGAATTACACATATAGCAACTTTGACTGTAACAGAGTCTAGTCTTGAGACAACCAAGGAAGGTATATTTCTATATAACATTTAAATCTTATTATACCGCTTTTTGTAAAAAAAATCCAAACATTTATGAAAATGCATATGTATATTGTTCACAAATGATCATAATCACAAAATCAAACAACAAATTATACATACTACCGAAGAATTATTTTCAATATTAAAAAAAATATTTTTTTGAAGTCGCTCTTATATACATTTAATATGGAGCGGGTGATTTTTGTTTGAAGAAAACTGGACCGCTGAAGATAGACTTACTTAAATTTTACTATAGTTGGCCTTTTAGTTATAGCAGCCCTATTCTTGGTAATATATATATGCATTATCTTATTCAGAGTACCTGTGCGGAGCTCATATCGTACTCACATCTAAAGAAATAAGAAAATCTGAGTTTGTCAACATTATCTAAATTGTAATAACAAATGATGATTTAAACCTGCAAAGTTTCCAAAATAGTTTATGCTTTGTGTACGTACAGAGAGACTCAATCTGTTAAAAATGTTTTCAATCTCACAAAGACTAGGTACTATGATGTCTAAAATACCCGATAATGACTTCATAGTTTATTACACTGTAATGGGTTAGGAAAGATACTGTATACAGGGAAATGTTCGCCCCCGTTTTATTTTCGCCCATTTTGTCCTTGTTTCAAGTAGGCAATTTTAGAACGGGACGAACACAGTAAAATTGTGTTAACAAAACTTGGACTGGGCGAATTTAAAACGGGACAAAATTGTTAGTATAGGATAACATGGCGAAAAGAACATGGGGCGAGAATAGCCCTGTAGACAGTAAAAAGAAAACATAGTTAGTAGCCGTGCATATTTTGAATTTACTCTTGTTAAAGGTACTTTGACACAGATTTGAAGTTTATTTTTTCTGTATAATATCACGGATTATATATTTTAATAGCATTTCACACAAAAATTAATTAAAAATCTTATTTCATTTAAAAGTTATTAAAACTTAAAATTTTTTGGCGGGTTTGATTGACACATCCTTTCACTTTCACACATTTTAACTTTATTCTTAATCCTTAGGAAAAGTGGCAATCTTGTTGTGTATTAATGAGAAATATTAAAACTTAAATCCAGAAAAATAATTTTATTCAGAGTAGAAATGTTAGAAAGCAAAACTTCTTCACATGTATCGTGATTCCGTTGTGTACAGAGTTAGCAAATCGAACACACTCATGTTATGTACACAGTTTTTTGTAAACAGGGCGAAACCTCTGTTATCATTTGGTGTTTTGGTTCACCGGGTGCGTTCAATCGCCAAAGTCTGCTCACCACTACTGCACGGACTGACAATAAATTGTGTGTTTGTTTTGCTTTCGAACATGTCTACTCTGAATTTTCTGGATTATAGTATTAATATTTTTCATTAATACACAACAAGACTGCCACTTTTCCTAAGGATTAAGAATAAAGTTAAAATTTGTGAAAGTGCAAGGATGTGTCAATCAAACCCGCCAAAAAAATTAAAATTTTAATAACTTTGAAATGAAATAAGATTTTTAATTATTTTTTGTGTGAAATGCTATTAAAATATATATTATATAATAATTCGTGATATTATACAGAAAATATTAACTTCAAATCTGTGTCTAAGTACCTTTAAATTTTCCACTTGACTTCGATTCTTAATGGTAAAAAAATGGTATTATCTGATGTAGTGATCTTTTTTTAAAGGATAATATGTCATTAAGGTACTCCGATCCTCGGTTTCTGAAAATCAAGCATTGACTGATTGAAAATGCTCACAAAAATGTCTCTGAATTATTAATTTAACTTGTTTTTACCCATAATAAATCTTTAAACTTCATTTTTCAAGTTATTCATATTAAATTGAGAAAATAAGTTAATCTCAAAATTATTAATATTAATATTTTTCATTAATACACAACAAGACTGCCACTTTTCCTAAGGATTAAGAATAAAGTTAAAATTTGTGAAAGTGCAAGGATGTGTCAATCAAACCCGCCAAAAAAATTAAAATTTTAATAACTTTGAAATGAAATAAGATTTTTAATTATTTTTTGTGTGAAATGCTATTAAAATATATATTATCTGATGTAGTGATCTTTTTTTAAAGGATAATATGTCATTAAGGTACTCCGATCCTCGGTTTCTGAAAATCAAGCATTGACTGATTGAAAATGCTCACAAAAATGTCTCTGAATTATTAATTTAACGTGTTTTTACCCATAATAAATCTTTAAACTTCATTTTTCAAGTTAATCATATTAAATTGAGAAAATAAGTTAATCTCAAAATTATTTTTCTGCATTGCGAATAAAAACACCAGCTATGCATTTTACAATTCAAATTTGATCAATTAACATATTTTAAAAGTAAAAATCATAGGTATCCAGGCTTTTGAAGAAATTCCACAATTTTCAAACATATAATGTACTTTAATTTCATTTATTTACTTCGATCATTTTACAATGAAAAGTGTACAAAGATTCTCCTGTCATTGCAAAGCTCCATAAATCACCTTTAATTTTATATCATATTTATAAACATTGGTATCTATTGTTATATTAGAATGAACATCAATTTCTTGATATATGTAATATTAAAATGCTTAAGCAAAGTAGAAATTCCGACTTTTAATTAAACCTTTCTGAGAACTTCTAAAATCTTGAAGCACATTGAGAGGTATATAATGAAAATAATTGCATGAAAGGATTAAATTTCCAAATTTGATTTTGCAACTTTTTGAATTAAATTATAAATTAAAGAGTTGTCCTTCCTGGCTGAAGATCGGAGTCTCTTAAGCCCTGTCCCTTCTGTATGACTTTTTTAATGAAATAAACAGTTAGTTCTGTTGTTGATTTTACTGCAAGAAAAAAATCAGACAGTCTCTCTTAGAAAAAAAAAATATACGAGAACTCATAAAAACCAAACAAAACCGTGATATTCAAGTCCTCTCAATTTATTGTAACCGAAGAGGAAAATTTATATGAAAATCACAACCTAAAATATTTCAAATATTGAATGTTTTGTTCACTTTAACAAACTTCCTTTTACGGTTATTCAATACTTGAAAAGGAAAAAAACTGGCAAATTGAAATTGAAATTAATTTTATGTGAAATATTGAAATATTTTCATCAGAAAAAGCCTCACAATGCCTCATTTTCATGCTTACTTTCCTTTAGAAAATAGTGTCTGCCACCGTCGCCCGCTTCAGTTTTTGGATATACATGTATTATGTAAACTGGTTTAAAAAATGACCTCAAAAATCTCAAAATCTTTGTGTGCGATGGTGGCAGAAAATGTTTTCTGAAAGAAAATTCCACTGAAAATTGATGTCTTCTGCAAGTTTTTAAGAAATATGAGAAAATGCAGAAGTTAATGACGTCACAATTAACATTTAGAAGGTCATATTAGAAAAACGATTTGTGTGTTCCTATTCCATGAAATTCCTTTGATGTAGAAAGAATGACTTTTAATTACTTTATCACTTTCATATTTTAGATAAATGCAAAGCTTAATTTGTGTTGAAATTGTACATTGTTCTTACATTTACAATGTAAAAAAATACTCCAAAATTTGGTAGAATAAGGTCTGTAATTCCGTAAGTTGTTACACATAGTGTACAACAATATCACGCCCTTTTTTTAACAGCAAAATCAGCACACTTGCAATATTAAGATAATAGTTATGGTTTAATTTTACACGCATTAACATGCATTATAACAGCAATGTTCTAATTTCTACATCATTTTTAGATAAATATGTTTAAGTTAGTGAATGATGTATATATCATGCATATGTTGTTTTTGATGAGAATATACATAAAATCTATATCATTTTTTACACGCTTGATAATAGTTCTTTTGAACATTAAGCAATACGTGTATTTCGCTGTGACTTGAGAGAATCCTGTAAATCATTGTGCAACGATTAGAAAGATCTCAAAGATACACAAGAAATCAGATGGTTTAACAACAGAAGTGGTTTATATCACTAAAACGTAAATGGTATACGTAGCTAGGACTACTACTTTTTTCTCGTATACATTACATGAACCCAAGTTTATTTTTTGTTGCATATGCTATATAGTTGTTTTGTACACAGGTCTGGTTCAAAAAATGAATAAATATTATCCGATTGTAAAACATTATAGGACGTTTATTAACCTAGATTTAAAGGTTTTCAGTTAAAAGAAGTAATTTTTGTTTCCTCTCCATTGACTCGTTGTTCTAAAGGAAGTTCTATAGTCTCATGGATTTTTCATTTTAATTGTTGCATCTTACATTTAAGGGGATGAAGGACCTTTGACTAAAAAAATACCTGTCGTTCAGTATTTTTCTTATTCTATCTCTAATTGAGCATGCCCCACATACCTAAAAGCAAATATATCATTTAGGTTTCTAGACTTATTTTTGAGATATTGAGTGACAAATACGAAGCCCTACAGTCTCTAAGTGAAGTTTTGATTCTCCATGTTTCTGGGCCCATTACTCGGTCGATAATTGAATTTTTTAAGCATAGATTAAAAATTTGTCAGCGAAAATGTGTCTTTTAAAATATTTCATAGTATGAATATGGTTAAAATTCGAAAAAAACAAGATTCTTTCGTCACAACACAACCTGAGAAGGAAAATTGCGTATTCTTAAAGACAGCTTCAACCAAAAAAAAAGATAATTTGCAAAAAATCCTTTCATTCAGAATTTGAAATTTTACGTTGAAATGCAAGATCGTCATGTTATTAATAATCTGTGAAAATATCGATTGGTGAAGCTCAGTTCAATATTGCACAGGGCATAGTTAAAGAAAACATGAGCATGAGAAAAACGTATCATGTTTACATTTTTCGAATTCGGAAAACCCATCTAAGACGTCACATATTTGCGAAATAAGCGGTATAAGACATAACTACAAGTACAAAATATTTCCGTCAACAACCATGTAAAAATATTTTTTTGTGTTCTATAATTCCCAAAATACCCCACCATGTACTAATCATGACCCGTTTTTATGATATTACTCTACCCGTGTTTTACCGTGTATAATCTTACTGTACTAAGAGATCCACTATGATGTCAACGAATCATTGGACTCGCAGTGTAGGGAAACATAAGAGTGGATCAATCTATTCCGTAATTTGATAATATTTGCAAGAAAGTTTGAACGTTATAGATATTTTCATACAAGATAGTGAACTCAAACAAACAGTCATTATTTTTTTGGCAAATACTGTGGTTTCAATCTTATTTTGTACATATTTTATCAGAGATTATGACGTAATTAAACTCAGTCATGTCACCATACATCCTTCGTCCCATTAAAAAACTTTTAATATAATCAATAAAGAGGAACATACGATGCAAATATTTTGGTTAAAAAATTACGTAACCCTCTGAAGATTACATATATATTATTTTTCTGCGACAGCTGCAATATTGACTTTAAAAATAGCAACCCAGAATGACATTGAATAAGCGAACATTTTGATTATTTAATTCTAATTTAGCTACAAATTCCAATGGCCTCAGTAACACCAATGGAAACAGCAGTGGCGTAATGAATCGTCAGCTCTCTGACATTGCCTCAAGTACAGATGAAGAACTGAACTCCTTGGTGTTTGGAATAATCAGTCTTGGCACCGTTGCTTTCTTTTTGATAGTATTGAATATGATGACATTTATAGAGAGGGGTAAATCTGGTATGAATATGGGTACAGAGGTTTAGAAAATTTTTTTTTATTTGTTTATGATTTTTGATATATTACCAAACTGTATCACTTGTAAGAATGATAAATTAAAACTGTTTAAAAAATTAATGTTGAAGTAAAAAGTTATCATTTTTGGTTATTTTTATGCATTTTTTTTAAAACACATCATCTATGCAGTAATGTTGACATTGTATATATATATATATATATATATATATATATATATATATATATATATATATATATATATATATATAGAAAGCACAAAGAAAATCACTTTTACATGGATACCCACTTCCGCCCCAGCCCGGGGTTGAACTCTCGACCTTCGGAATCTGTCTCATAGCAGTGCAGGAACAGCGCGCTAGACCGCTCGGCTATCTAGGCAAGTCAAAAAACTTGCTTTCGATGCCGATGGAATTCTCGCGGCGCTGCCCTACACCACACGGTCATTGAGAATAGAAGTGAAATACAGTTATTTGGAATTTAGTTTTAACAGAGGATTGTTACCAATGCATGTTGTAATGAAATTAATTATTATTAATAAAGCACATTTTACAACAACTCTTAAACTAACATAACTGCCCTAAGTGAAGAAATATTAATATAGAAGCACAAAGAAATTCACTTTTACATGGATACCCACTTCCGCTCCAGCCCGGGGTTGAACTCTCGACCTTTGGAATCTGTCTCCTAGCAGTGCAGGAACAGCGCGCTAGACCGCTCGGCTATCTAGGCAAGTCAAAAAACTTGCTTTCGATGCCGATGGAATTCTCGCGGCGCTGCCCTACACCACACGGTCATTAAGAATAGAAGTGAAATACAGTTATTTGGACATTAGTTTTAACAGAGGATTGTTACCAATGCATGTTGTAATGAAATTAATTATTATTTATAAAGCACATTTTACAACAACTCTTAAACAAACATAACTGCCCTAAATGAAAAAATATTAATATAGAAAGCACAAAGAAATTCACTTTTACATGGATACCCACTTCCGCCCCAGCCCGGGGTTGAACTCTGGACCTTCGGAGTCTGCCTCCTAGCAGTGCAGGAACAGCGCGCTAGACCGCTCGGCTATCTAGGCAAGTCAAAAAACTTGCTTTCGATGCCGATGGAATTCTCGCGGCGCTGCCCTACACCACACGGTCGAGAGTTCAACCCCGGGCTGGGGCGGAAGTGGGTATCCATGTAAAAGTGAATTTCTTTGTGCTTTCTATATTAATATTTCTTCACTTTATATATTTATATATACTTGTAACTTCCACTGACAAATTGTACACTTATTATTAAACATTGCAGAAAGGAAAATAGGAAAATTATGAAGGAAAGCTTTCTCGTTAATTGTTCAGTTTTCAACCAAACATGTAATGAAACAGTATCAAAAACAAGATTTAACTTAACTGAATTGTTTTCCTGTATTCTACGCAAAAAATTACTTTTTTACCTTTTAAAAATAAAATATATAAGTATATAACGAACAGCTTGAAAGTCCATGAAACCAAAAAAAATGGGATAGAAAATAAGGACTTCCATAAAAATCAGAGGTTGGATAAGGTGTCATGGATGTGTTAGCATCCCCTACAGACACCCAAAATGAACATGTGTTCCTCGTGATGTTTGGGGGAAAATCCTTGAACAACTTAATTTGTAAATAATGACACGGCAATCAGTATGAAAAAAATCAGTGAGCATTTGACAAGGACATTGTATCGACCATAGAACTTATAAATTGCTGCATAAAAGAAAAGTTGACAATTGAAATGTTAGAGTCATCAAGCTAATGTTTCGCTCGTCGTCGGAAACCAAAACGAATAATTTAAATGAAAAATATAAAATTTAATAATTATTTAGACCAGTAAAGATTTCTTTTTCTCTTTCACATATATATTGTACTCTAAACAGGTACCTTGCTAATTGCATACTGTAATACACGTTAAGAGCGAATTTTTCAGGAAATATTCCCATGAAAACATATGTAATCAAGTTTATAATAGTTTACATACGACTCTGGGAATACTATAGAATACCATTATTGTCAGAAAGAGTATAAAAGTGATAAACAGAGAAAAAAATACAACGGTGCCATAATTAAGAAATAATACTTAGCCCTTCGGGCTTTATTGGATTTGATCACATGACCAACCCGTTTTATATCCCAATAAAACTAAAAATGATAACTTATTACTTATATTTACATTTGTGACTTATTCATACTTTAAATTTGTCTGATTGTGACTTTTAAAGTGTGAAATGCATTATTTTTCAAACCCAACGGCATGTATGTAATCCACTGAACGTACGTCGACCCTTTATGATGTCACTTAGAAATTACATCGAACGTTTATCCATACGCACATCTATGACCTCTTGACCCCGTACCTGCATTTGTACAGTTATAAATACGCTTGCTTTCAGTAGTGTTATATAAAGGAAAACATTTGCAAATATAAATATTTAGGAATAAACAGTGATAATTTTATGATAACTTTTGCTAAATTGTTTACTTTTGGATTTCAATCTTTACATCCATATAGTTATTGTATTTTGGTTGGAAAAACAAAATAAAGTTCTTCGGATAAAAAAAAACATGTATGATTGCCATAAGAGGGATTACATTTCATCCGTTAAGTTCAAGGTAATTGCCTCCCATGTATATATTTGGCATGCATGTGTTGTGTTTTTTTTTTATCATTTACTAATTCTATAAGGTGAAAAATAAAGGAATAGTCAATAGAGTTTTCTCAGAGAAATAGATAATGAATATTTAGGTCATTTGAGGCTAATATAAATAATTAGGCTATTTAAGGATAATGAATATTTAGGTCATTTGAGGAAACTATATGTATTACTCAGGAAAACACATTTCGTAGTGCTTATAATAATAGTTCCTGTACTGGAACATTTAAATGGGTATTTTTTTAAACAATCCCTTGATAAATTGAGTTAAAATAATACACATATAGCAGGTAAATTGACAAACTGTTTATACATTGAATTAATGGAAATGAGACTGTTTTAATATAACTCTGAAAATAAAAAAAATTAATCATCTATTGGGATTTTTTTTTTTTGGAACAAGCATTTTCACAAGATGAAACACACCCTTTAAGCTTGGTTTAATGGTGGCTTATAGGTCCTTAATGGTGGTTTAATGGTTGTCTTTAAGTCATCATTAAGTCACCATTAAGCGCCTTTAAGTAACATTTAAACCACCATTAAGTTACCATTAAGCCATCTAAAAGTCCTTAATGGGTGATTAAATGTAGCTTAATGGTAGCTTAATGGTGGCTTACAGGTCCTTAATGGTAACTTTTAGACCACCATTACGTCACCATTAAGCCACCATTAAGCTAGACTTACAGGTGCTTAATGTCCAAACTCCATTAAGCTACCATTAAGCTACCATTAAGCCACCATTAAGCCACCATTACGCAGTCGATATTACTGTTTTTATGGGTGAAAAATTATTATTATAGTGATTTGTCATCAGAAATTATAAATGTCGAGTTCACAAATATTTTGATTTGGTAAAAATAAGTAAAAGAACGAAATTCAAAATTTAAATTAAAAAAAAACACACACACGGGCGCGAACTCATGACCCTTCGAGTAGATGGCAGTCACCTTATCCATTTGGCTAATTCCGCTCTTGATGTTTAAAGGAAAATATTAAACATTCATTTTGCACAAAATTTGTTTTAGACTTGTAAAAGTATTTATTTTGTTGAACGTCTCCAAAGTCTTGAATTGATTTATTAATCAAACTATAAACATTTTTATTTATGGATCTTTTTCAAAGGCTTATATCACATTAATATTTTTAAACCGTCGAGTTCGGCTTTTAAATTGTAATGAATTCGCTCTGTTATTTGAAGATTAATACGTGTAAGCATTAAATCAAGATTGAAATTAAATTAATTATAGATAAAACACAAAAAAAATCTATCACCGGGAAAGACAGATGAATTAATTTTTTAAAAAATAAAATATTCTGCGGATATTAACGGATTTTGTGTCTAAGATTTAGGCCTAGTGACAATCCTCGTTTACGAGTTACCTGGTTATTGTTTACAAAAACTTTTTTTTCGAATATCATATTCAGTTAAAATTCTTTTTGTATCATAATGGGTATCAAAATAATTGTCATTTTACAATGAATCATAATTTTTAATTTGTTAAATGCTTGCATTAAATTTAAATTTTGTCAAAATAATTGATCATCAAAATCTGTTAGTGTACGTTGTGTATATATATATAGTTTCCTGTTAGTTGACCGGGGACGGTGGACACCTAATTAAGGTCTATTGTTTAACCAGTCGGTACTGTACACTGTTAATCTTACCCCGTTTCCCAATGTGTATCAATCTGGTCGGATGTCATGTTTAATCTGATCGGCTGTTCCTCTGAAAATCGATTTTGAAATAACAATGATTGAAGACCGACTAGATTTTGACAGATACTTACCGCTGCATTATAAAAAACAATAACGAATTAATTCAAATTATTCATTATGTAAAAGTCAAACTTTGAAAACTAAACATTTTTAGTCAAACTTTGAAAACTAAATAAAACATTTTTTTTATACCTATGGCTCCAGCCCGCCGCCCCCCCCCCTCCCAAAAAAAAGATTTTTTTCTTCTAATGAGAACATGACTTTATATTTCTGGGAATTATGTAGCAGAATATGTTGTTTTTAACACATGAAAAAAAAAACCATCTCTCTCTCTCTTTTTTTTTAAAAGTAATATAATTATATTTGGTGTTTATAAATAAAGCTAATTTTAAGAACAGATTGATTTTCGGTGGTGAGAAATTAAGATATTTCACAGGGGGTTGGCCCCGGCGTGTAATAATATAATTATTTATTTTTTAAAACAAAAATCATTTACACAAATAATAAAAACAACATATGTAATAGTTATTCATTTAAGAAAATATCATATGCGGTAATAAGATAAAATTTCTTTTTTATTGATACTGTAAATGATTAAAATGAAATATTTGAAACCGGGAGCAAGCCCTTGTTAGCTAACTTTATTATCAGTGCCCGAGATTTTGCATGTTGACAGAAATGTTATTTAATAAATTACGATCGAGACAAAATTATAAATCACACACACACACACACACACACAAAATAGATTTTGCGTAAATGACATTGAAATAACTTTTAAAGTTAGATCAAAGATTCGATATAAAATGCGTAAAAAGTAAAAGTTTAATGAGGTTTGACCATTAAGTCACCATTAAGCTCGGCTTAAAGGTGGCTTAATGGTAGCTTAATGAAGTTAACTTCTTTAAGCACCATTAAGTTACCATTAAGCCACCATTAAGCAATTGCTTAAAGGTGGTCTTTCGTCTTGTGTTTTTTTTTTTTAATATTTATGATGAACGTTCTCATAGTCAGTATAGGTCTGATAAACTCATCACAAACATTTTAGTGCCATGGTTTTAATGCACCTATTGACACCTGTTGACACAATAACGTTTTAAAAAAAATCAAATTTTTCTCAAAAAAGACGAATGTAATTATTGTTATACAGGCTTTTGCATTTTACAACTACTTTCTTCTTTAAAATGCATGATTGTTGTAGATATATGATTGAATGTTGTTCTAAAGTCCCTCTCGAGAATTTTTCTCTCCCATGGAGACGCCACCTAGTCAGTGGAGAGCTACATTTTAACTATACTCGGCATTGAGGGCCATTGAACAGGGAGGGGTATTTTTGACCAGCACCTACTGCGACACGAAACCTCAGTTTACAAAGTCTCATTTGAAGGACCGGTCTCCACGTCCCACTGTGGGATTCAAACCCGCGAAGTAAAGATCAATGTGAACATCGAAGACATATTTGGAAATTCATATCGTGTAATTCTCTGTAACTAAACGTAATCAACTGGAACTATACTTCAGTGTTATCACACTTTGTTGGGAGACACAAATAATTCAATTTGTTTTCTTCGATACTGCAGGTCACCAAAAAAAAAAAATAATGTCAAGCAAAATTTGCTGTATTTGCTCTTCAAGGACTTCTATATGTATTACACAGGCAACAAGTAAAAACCCCAATATATATACAAAGAATGTATCTGTAAATACTGAGGGAGGGTAAGGTGAACACTCATTTGACTAGAACTAAAGAGATACACGAGGAAACAGGAAACTAGTGGAATTTCGCTTAAAGTCTTCAACATGAAAGACTGGAACCAATAACGGTCCTATAGGTCAAAGCATATACTTACCAAGAAATGTTCCTCTTTGCCAAAAAATGTTATTGTTTTATAAGTTAGAATATCAAAAGCACATTTTCCCCTCGTTATTATGCCCCCGCTCTAGGAGAGGGGGTACACTGTTTTATCCTTGTGTTTGTTTGTATGTTCGAAACAAATTTTAGTCTCAGTTCTCTCAGGAATAACTCATTGCAGATGCTCGAAATTTTATCCCATTCTTCGCTGAGGCATGCCATATGGTGAAATTTGCTTAAATCTGTTGTCAACATTTTATTTATCTGTGCATCTGCCCATACCAAACATAAAGTTTTGTAATAGGTATCTCAGGAAGGAACTTCTCATAACAGATGCTAGAAAGTTTGTTGAGGCATGTTATATGGTGAGATTTATTTTTGTATGAATTTGATGGCAACTTCCTGTTTACCATACATCTACCCATTACTGAACTTGTATATATGAACATGATAGTGTATATTTACATTAGAGTATTTCAAGAATGTTTATGAAACATACCTTTGTACTAATATATACTACGTAAGAATTAAGTCAAAGTATGTTTTAATCCTTCGATTTTAAGCCTGAAATATCATATGCTCTATATTTTTATTTAGAATTGAATTCTACGCACCTTAACTCCTCTAAAGCATATTCAAGTTCCTTGGTTTCAACTGAAACCTCACAATTTTTTGAAAGTTTTTCAACAGATATTGATGTACAGACAACAAATGACGGTATTTTTCCTGTCTATGATTACATTTTTATACCCCCCGCTTGAAAAGTGGGAGCGTATATAGTAATCAGGATTTCCGTCCGTCCGTCCGTCTGTTACGCTTTATCTCTTATCCGCATTTCCTCTTATACTACTGAGTAAAATTTAATGAAATTTCCACAGAATTATTATTAGATATTGCCATTGTGTACCTCCTATTTTACTTTTTTATTCGACACGTATTATAGCAAAACATGACATTGCCATTATATGTTGACCTATGACGTCACATTTAGTAGCTTCTGGGTAACATTTGATAGGACGAGTTATTCCTCTTTACACATTACCGCAAAACAATATAGAGCAACAGCAACACATGGACATTATGGGAGGCGGGGGATATCATTTAGTGAGCTCATTGCTCAAAGTACCTCTAGTTTGTTTTAAAAATTTCCGTAATTACTCTTGTGAACATTGTCAAATTAATTGACATTTCATAAAACCTATGTACATGTTTATTGAACTATTAATTATTTTGAAAACAATATCAAGAAAAAATACTAATTTTTTAGAGAATATATTGCTAAATTTGCATTTACAGATGCCTCACAAGGAACAATTAAAGGTAAGAATTGCTTAAAGAAAACGGATTACGTGAAGATAGAAAACGCGTCATCACCCTTACTTTTTAGTATCGTTGGGCTTTTGATTTTTGCAGGCTTATTTCGAATTATTTATATATGCATTATTCTCTCCAACGCTTCTGTTCAGAGATTCAGTAGTTTCTAAACTTTATTTTTTATAAAGGTCTTACGTATGAAATATGTTTTAAGATTATTTTTTATGACTTTAAATTATTCTTCTTTACACTGTACTTTGCTTTTAATTTCAAAAAATATTTCAAAATACTAGTAATTGTTAAAAATGCTGCCCTGGCATTAAAATAAATTTTGATTTCTATGATCATTTCTTTAAATTGTATAATGCCGCTTCGAATATGTTGTGTAGTAAGCTGAAAACAAGTATTCCTTTAAAAGGGATGATTCACATGGGATAATTAAGTAAGCCTTATGAATGCAGGTCTTGTAGACTTTTCATTCTACGTTTAATACGGTATACCTTAAATCAACATTTTTCTATGGGCATATATTTTCATATCTTTAATTTTGCACGTGTCTCAAATACGCATGAGATAAGATAGCTTTATTAATAGGCTTTTTTTCACATACCAAATCTAAGTTGAACAACAGCATTTAATAATCCATTTTCATGAACATAGTATGATCTCTTTGTATTTGGAAAAACATAAAAATAAATACATGGACCCTTCTTTAAAAATAAGCTAAATGACATAAGAATTAAAATCTAAAATATTATAAAGAAACTTTACTCTGTATATAAATTACATTGTATTTATCAATTTCATCACAGAATTTTCAATGCAAAGTGCAAGGTACTAAATTCTTAAAACTTATGCATTTGCTTAGTAAATTTTTAAAAAATTTTATTTTGATGAATATTTTTGTCAGATAAGATTTTTGAAAAATTTAAGAAGACAGTGTTTATGTTTGTATTCTGTACTACATATGCGTATATAAATGTTAAAGAAATAAATTGTAGTATTTAATTCTTGAGTTTTCATTTGTTGAAAAATACTAAAATAGCTTTTAAGTCTCATTCAAGAAAAGGTTCCATAATGGAGGAAGATATTTAGAAGCAGACTCGACAAGAGGTTGATGTTTAACAGTAGTTTTTTTTAATCGTAGTGGGTTGCGAGAAATCATATTTTAAATCTAAAAAAAAATAAGACATAGGTAGCTTACAACCGATTGCAATTTCTCTATTTTTATATACGAGGGGCATTTCAAAAATTCTGGCAACTGTTTAATAAACAAATTAACCATTTTACGGAAATTATTGAGTTTGATATCATTGGAAAAATATATACATATTGCGACGTCACTTTATAATTTTTATTCTTAAGTTTGAACCACAATATAACTGAATCATCTCGTTTTCCCGATTAAAGCGTTGTTTAATGGATCGCACGACTGATGAAGATTCAAATGGTAGATTATCAAAGTACATGCACCCCTATAGATCAAAACTTTACCATTCGGTATCACTAAAAATTTACATTTTTTTAAAGGAAATTGTTCTTTTAAATATAACAAATGATTCTGTGAATTAAAAAAAAATACTAGTCAACTGTCTTAAATAGTAAAAATACTTTTTTTTAATATATCTTTTAATGTTCTTCTTTTCTTTAGAAATGAAACATCAAGTTAACTAGAAAGTAATATAAAATAATTATCATTATATTATAAACAGTTGCTTTTTTATTATTTGAATTTTATTCAACGCCTTTTCTGAAGAAAAATAAATACAGGACAAAATCAATTAGGACGAGACGTATCAGAATAAAAGTTAATGTAACGATCTTAAAAAATTTGAATAATTAAGAAAAAATCTGACAGCCTTCAATTAACACAATACTTTATTTAAAGAAGTAAAAAAATATAAAATCATAATTAATTACACACATTCATCTATAATTATTGAAAATCTATTAATAGAGAATTAAAATTTGAATGTCACGGAAATATGTACGTACCAACAAACAATTTCCAGACCGTTCTGGAAGAGAAAATCAAACAAGGAAGTACAATTAAAATGTAAAAGATCTAAAATGGATGTGACTCTGTGTTCCACGTTGATGTTTGTTGGATACTTTTTATTACACGATTTTCTAATTTCTACATCACAGATATGCAAAGGGGAAGAAGGAATATTAATTTCTACACATTGTATAAATAATTTCATATTTAGGATGAAAGATGGTGATAACGCGTTGGAAAACCTATTGTATGATTGTTTCAAATAATTGAGTGTAATATTTTTTGTTTTGTTTTTATAAGTAAATTTAGTTTAAAGAAGATATTTTTTAATCAATTTAATATTTCCTTAAATCAAATCGTAAAAACAATCTTCATAATTATGGTAAAAACATGACATTTATGTCCCACTACATATGAATAATCTGTTTATCAGGTTAGATGGGATAACATGTTGCAGTGGATATATTTGGAACAAGGCATTGAATGAATGCATACGTTTGTATCTTTATATATCGTTCAATATTCCAATCTCATGAATAAACTGTCAGATTCTGGATAATTAGTTTATTTTATGACTGCTTTTATTGACAGCTTGTTCGATGGGTTATTTTGGTCCAGGTTGCAGATTCATTTGCCTTCCACCAACATTTGGTTGCCGGTCCGGATGTAATTGTTCGATTGAAAAATGCCATCATGTTTACGGCTGCAACGATACTCATTCATGTACTTAAGAAAACGATTTCAATGTCGTGATTGCTTTTTGTTAATATAAATTTTAAAAAATCTATACAATAATTTAAAAATGACAAATATATGTAAATAGATGGTTGTGAATCTGGGAGGTTTGGTGATTATTGTGAGAACACCTGTCGATACCCTAGCTATGGTGACGGATGCCAGTTACAATGCAACTGTACCGAAGAACACTGTGACCCCTCTAAAGGATGTATAGGTAAAACTAAAAGAAAAAAACCGAAATAATATGAAATCGCCTTCGCATTTTTTTTTTAATATTTGTTTCCCTTTCATCTTGAATTATTCAATTTTAAATATAAGAAATATTGTAAAAAAAAAAAATAATAAAAGCATTTTTTTGTCAAACTTAAGCTTGAAAGAGGTATCGTACATATGTTTTTCAATATTATTCAAATGTATTAAAGCATTAATTTGACTTTTAATTTTTGAGGAATAACTTATACTTAGTTAACTAAAGGTAAAGTATGTTCTTTTCAATACTTGTACTCTCCTTTTCAGAAAGTCAAAATTAACTTTTTATATTCTATTCATTTATAGCTGAGAATTCCACACGTTATCCCAACAGAATCACACTCTACTCTTCTAACATCCTCAGAAGTATTTTCAGCTCCAATTGCACGAACAGAGTTTAGTCCGGAAACAACCCAAGGTATATTTCAATATCATTTACATCTTACAATATTGTTTTTAATGTAAAATAAATTTGAACAATAAATTAAATGGATAAATATTTCGCACACAAATGATAACTAACACAAAAATCAAACAACATTTTTTTAATACTGTCGTCGAAATAATATTTCCAATAGTAGAGAAAACTATTCTGAAGTTGCTTTTATAGATATTTGGCAAGGAACGAATGATTTTTGTTTGAAGAAAACTGGACCGCTGAAGATTAAAAATTCGTCACTCACTTTATATTTCACTATAGTGGGACTTTTAGTTACAACAGCCCTATTCTTGGAAAGAACTATATGCGGTATATTGCATATATTTCCCCCCCCCCCCCCAACCCACAAAAGTCAAATTTTGAAAACTTCCTGAAATGTGCTGAATTCAATAAATTGTATGAGAAATATAAATTAACAGAACATATTATTGTATCAACGTAGTTTATTCAGAATTTTTGTTTTTATGACTCGACAAACTAGTCCGATTTTATATCCTTTTTCAGAAAAAGGACAAAATGGACAACATTTCAACAATTTTAGCTTTAAAATTTATAGAGCGCAAGTTTGTTCAGGAACAATATTTACATATTTCATTGATATTATCATTCTACACATTATATCAAATTATTGAGCCTGAACACACATGCGCTCGGTGACTTTTACTCAAAATATTGACGAAATATGTACATTTTTCTGTAGAATTCATAGAAAAACTGAAATTTACGTCATGTTTGTGACGTCATTTCGTACATATAACGTCATTATTTATGAAAATATTCAGTGTGTTGAAGTCAGCATATCAGCCCCTGTTTAAGAACAAAATAAAATATTTCTCCATCAAAGTTTGGTTTGGGGGGCAAATATCGCTTATTACCGAATAAAGTTCTTTACATATGCATTATCGTATTTAAAGTACCTGTGAGGAGTTCTAGACGTAGTTACATCTAATGAATTCAGATAATATGAGTTTGTTACATCAGTATAATTTGAATTGTAATTACAATTGAGGATTAAAAGCTGCAAACTATCCAAAATATTTCATGCTTTTCTACAGAAAGACTAAATCTGTTAAAAATGTTTTCAATCTCACAAGGACTAGAGTTAATGACATCAAAACTGTCCCACACTGACGTCACAGTCTGTGACACTGTAATGCGTTGGGGAAATAAAAGAAAATATTATAAGAAGTCAAACATATTTGAAATTAACTATTCAATAACTAAATTTTACTATTGATTGATTGATTGATTGTATATTGTTTAACGTCCCTCTTGAGAATTTTTCACTCATATGGAGACGTCACCGATGCCGGTGAAGGGCTTCAAATTTAGACCTATACTCGGCACTCAGGGCCATTGAGCAGTGAGGGTTCTTTATCGTGCCAACGCCTACCGTGACACGGGACCTACGTTTTTAAGGTCATATCCGAAAGACCCGTGACTTTCACTTCTAGTGCCGAGCGCTTGGCGAAGGAACAGTCACTACCTATGTTTACGTCTTAGGTATGACGCGGCGCCGCGATCGAGAATCGAACCCGGGCCTCCCGATCACGAAGCGAACGCTCTACCACTAGGCTACTGTGACCGGTAATTTTACTATTGAGGCAGAATTTGGGAAAATTTTGCACTCGGCTTCGATTCTTAATCGTAAAATATGGTATAACCTGATAATATTTTTTGTTTTTTAAGAAGGATATGTCATGAAGCCCTAACCCTTATATATACCTTTTTGAAATAAGCACTTAGTATTTTCGAAAAAAAAAAATCAGAAAATCTATCTAAAAAAAAATACATAAGAATCAAATAAAAGAAAACAAAATCGCGAAATTAAGGTCTTCGAATTCTTTATTCATTATATTTTTATAAATAACTTTATTCACTTGATGAAAATAAATGATTTTTTTGTTTCTTAGTTTAATAAAGAGAGAGATAGATACCACATATTTTTAATTACTTTTACAAATTACTTTTACTTTTTACAATATCTTTAAAAACTCTTGCGCTGCACCTAGACATCAATGTTAAATTCAAGGTACAATTAACTGGACAATAACCGAAACCTGCAAAGCATTTTATTTCTTTCATTTTATAATGGAGTGTTTTACAATGAATAGGCTCTACCAGAAACGTTTTTCAGTCTAGAACAAATTGTTCTGTGATTAATTTACTCTAGATGAAGGAAGATATTCATTTAGGTTGAAAGGATGTTGTTTTTATACACTTTAGCAGATACATTTGGCTTTCAAATATGATATTTTATCACTGATATGCATATAATCTTGAGGCAAAACAAATTCGTCTGAATGAAAGTAAAACATTTCTCCTTCAAAAATATATTAATAAAAAAGTAATGCGAAAATGTAGACATTAACTTAGATATAATACATGCTTTAATAAGTTTTTATTAATCTGTTATCATAAGGATATGGAGATAACGATCAGTATTCAATCTCAAAGTCCATTAAACAATATACAAAATCAGAGCACAGCAAACACGGACCTGAGGTGGGATCAGGTGTCATGGAGGAGTGAGCATCCCCTGCCGACCGGTCACACCCGCCGTGTGCTCGTTGTTATGATCAGGAAATAACGGAAAAAATCCGTCGTCAATTCAGTGTTGAAATAATGGACTAACAATTGGTATGAAAAACGTCAGTCAGCATTTGACTCTATGATAAATTGTATTTGCTGACGTCATTGTATCGACCATAGAACTTACGAAATGATGACTTTAAACGAGACTGCTGATATTCTTGTTTCATCAACTTGCTTGTCAATAATTTACCTCGATTAAGAAATTGTTCATACGTAGAGCATGCTCTTGCATATCGAATCAACTGAGATATACATACTCCGTATGCAGGTGATGAAGGTATATTGCTGCATAAGTAAGGGAAGTTGACGATAGAAAAGTTAAAGTCATCCGCGGGTATGTTAAGGCAGCACATGGATCAGAATTCTGCGAATTAACACTTTTTTATAATTATGTAACACTAATAAATCGGAAAAGTCAAGGATACAACTTTTACTATAATTATGCATTCTATAGACTTCAATTGGACTTATACTACAGGGTGCACTTCACCACGACGTCACCACGTGACGTCTATAATTAGAAAATATGCCTTATTGAAAAAGTGAAAAGTTTAACACTACCCCGGGGATAATTAGTTCCAATTTATATCAATAATTATGTAAAAACATCTCTGTACCATGAAAAGTGTTGCTAGAATCCTACTGTTCTCTTATAGAAATAATTATTCAACAATTTCGGAAGAAACCTTCCCAAAATTTTTACATTTTGTTCATAACATCGAAGAAAATGCATCAATTCCCGTAAACCATACGATTCTAGCAGCACTTTCCAAAAACAAAAGAATAAGAACTTTAGATAGAAACAAAAATTAAGTTTCAAGGTATGCGGCGTAGTGTTGAACTTTTGCATCTTTTGGGGTAAAAACGACAGAGGAAAGGCTGATCGGCAAGTAAACACCCTCCCTGCTTTAATTTTACGAAGAAATTGCAGAATTATATTACCATACCTTATTCATACGCTTTATTCAAACAAGAATCACACATGATATTCATTCTAAATGCTTTTAAACTCCGATTTCTTGTGTTTGTTTACATCAATTCTCGTTACTTTCCACTTTCACTTAGCTACTGCATGATCAACAGTTATGACGTCACGGGTTTCGTATGTAAACCTTGTGATAACTACAGAGGCCCAGGAACGACAAAATTCCGTTGATATTATTCCTCAGCATATTTTGATTCATTTTTACGACCTCAAATCAATCTTAGATATTGATTTTAAGAAATTGTTATCTCTAAATCTCACGTCATATAGCTTATTATGACGTCACATCATATAGGCAAGTTGAATATTTGGTTGTAACCTTAACCTTCTTGCGTCACGTTTATCATATAACTTGGTTGTTAGATTACAATTAGTGTCTTTTTCAAGTTAAATATCCAAATATGAAGCAGAAGTGTCGGAATCTGTGGTACTGTATAGGGGGAAAATAACTCGCGGTGTTAATATTCGCTATATTCACGGTGTTAACAAATCCGTGAATTCAAGAAACAGTGAATAAATTTTCAATAATCCCCATGTTTTATTTAAAAATTTGAGAATAGACTACGATAGATTTAAATAGGTGTACGTGCAGTCCATGGTCATTTCAGTAATTGCGAGTAGTACTGTCATTCAATTAATTTTAATTATCACGCTTTACTTTAATTCAAATCTGCAAATAATAATTTGTGTTTGTTCAAAAGCTGTTCCAATAGCTAACGCTAAATGTTTCATCAATCAAAACACCAAAATCGGACCATAGGTTTTTATTACCCGTGCGTATCTAATGTTACCACGTGTATTTGTTACCTGTATTCTCCTGCATATTAGTTCATGTAGTTTTTATCGACATTTAGGTTTTAAACAATCATTCAAATAAATATCGAACTTACTGACGAAGGAAGTGTGGAAGGATATTATTTCTTAGAACTACATAAAAAGTTTTATTTCCGTCCAGTGGTTTTTCGCCGCGTTGTATTGAAGATCTCGGGTGCACATGTACTCATCGTAATAGCATATAGGAAAGTCATTTAACCTTTATCGACTATTAATAACTGCACTTGTGTTAATTATTTATAAAATCTAACAAATTTAAAATAACTTACCCTGTTGTTCGTGAAATAAAGACATAACACTGATTAATGTCGTTTACGTCATGTAGCTATGGAATGAATTAAATGGAGACAAGGGAAGTAACTTTTATAACATACCAAATTCCGCGAATTCAAGAAACCGCGATCGTGTCAGATGAGAGAAGAACGTGAAAATTACAACCCGTGAAATTAATCTCCTATACAGTATCTTTTATCTCAAGCTCACCTGTATATATTGTATCTACGTAGGAATGGAAATTATCATTATTAATTGACAATACGTCGCCGATATATCTAAATGTCGAGTTGAAGGCCACAGCAAGTGTTTTCTTCTTCTCACACATAAGATATTGCAAAAATTCTACTGCATATGAATATTAAAATAAGTCTGCTAATAACGGAGCGCAATTTGTACCCATGGGAATTCCAATAGATGGTTGGAATACCTGGTCTCCAAAAACCACATAGATATTGTCAATTAGAAACTCAAGCATCTTCTTGATTCAACGTCAGAGTACTTATGTATGCAATCATAATCTGTTTTAACAAAATAATTTTGTAAATGACCGATGACGAGGTAAGTAAATTTACGAGTTCCATTTTTATTGAAGAAGCGGTGTATAAAGTTGAAAAGTCGTAAGTTTTTTAGCTATTGATTTTTGTAAAGTCTTGTGATTTCATCTGTTACAAACATTATCTATGTAACATCCAAAAAAAACAAGAACAAATTTCCTTTCACAAAAGTACATAACAAATAATGAGAAATTAAAAAATCTCCAAATAATCAAGCCAATATGAGATTTTTTTATAATAATATAAAATCAGGAAGATGTTTTAATTGAACGAGCGACTGGCACGGAATAAAGGACATTAAATTTAAGTTCAATTTATTTCATTAACGTCATATTCAGGAAAAGTTAGCTACATGTACATACATGTATGTCATTAAAATATTTAAAAAGACATGTCATTAGTCAAGCTTCAATTTTGAATTATGAGATATCTCCCTATATTCTCAGCTCTTTTAGAAGTATTGAAACTGGTACAATTGTCTTCCTCGTCAAACTGCAGTGGGTAAGTGATTCATAGCTGTATCAGGTTTTAGTCCCTCTGACAAAGGAACATGTATTAAAATGATTTTTTGTTTTTGGACTGTGATATTAATATTAAATCTTATATAACAGAACAAATAAAATTGCTTTGTTAATATTCTGCTTATTATTATGAATATGTATTATTATAGATTGAGTTGTAGTACAGTTTGCTGCGCTGGTTATGTTTGGAACAACATAGTAGGCAATTGTACTCGTAGGTTTAAACTACAACCTTTTACCTAATTAAGCTACCTAATTAGATCATTTAATCAAAATTTCATTACCTTAATTTAAAATTATTTTCATTTCA
Organism: Saccostrea glomerata; assembly: GCA_003671525.1. Classification (NCBI taxonomy): domain Eukaryota; kingdom Metazoa; phylum Mollusca; class Bivalvia; order Ostreida; family Ostreidae; genus Saccostrea; species Saccostrea glomerata. Next base: position 67,406 of record PRKT01001538.1, read on the forward strand.
ACAGCTTGTACTTTGGGCTTTCATGGACCAGATTGTAATTATCCCTGTCCGTACCCATCTTTTGGAAAAGACTGCCAGCCCTCGTGTAATTGCAGTAAATTAAATTGTGACCATCAGTTGGGTTGTAAGAAAAGGCCTGAAGGTATGTCATTATCTAATGATGTGAATTTTAATGTTTATTTTAAAACATAAAGTTAGATAAATTCATTTTGTATATTGTGACGTCGGTTATTTTGGATACTTTTGTGAGGAACGTTGCAGATATCCTAATTTTGGGTATATGTGTCAAGAACTCTGCAAATGCGAGCAGGATATGTGCCATTTTGAAAAAAGGATGTAAACAAATCTTAACCAGATCAGTCACTGCAGGTAATGTACATGCATGTAGTGTGATATATATGTCTGAAAGGTATTTTTTTTACTTCAGTATACATGTATTTCATCTCTGCTTTACTTTATATTTACTTTATATTTTTTTTAATTCAGTACTTATTCCTTATAGATTATAAGATTGAATCAATTTAATACGAATTCTTTAGTAGTCAAAAAATTTAAGATTAAAATATACCAATCCTGAAAACACCCGTAAACAATGTGTTTTTTCTAGTGCCTCTCTGAAGACCTACGAAAAACTTAACACGTTGAAAATGCAATATATTAGGATAAGTAAATTTAATCTAACGTTTGATTTTCAGATACTGCATATCTTACACGTCCATCCGACAGTTCTTCAGTTCTCATCATCGTTGATAAATCCTTGGGAAACAAAACAATACCTACATTATCCACTATAAGTGAAAAAGGTACGAACATTATTTAGTTTTAAATATGTCAAAAGGCATTTCTTACCTTCAAAGGTTAATTGTATAAAGTAGCAGAAAGACATCAGCCTTTTTTCTATACAAAAAGATTTAATTAAAGAGGTATTCACTTTAAGAATTTGTTTTCCTCCTGAAAGATTTAAAAAATGTAATTATTTTTTCAAGTCTGACAAACTTTATGGAAAAGGAAAGAGTGTAGTATGCTTTATATTTTTTGTACATATTCTTATAGTTTGCGTCCGGTCCATTAGTATATCTCTTTTTTTATATTCATAATCATTTTCTGAATGAAAATTTGAAGTAAACAAAATGAGAACAAAAATAATAATAAAAGACTAAATAAATATGCTAGTAAATGAATAAAAAGATATAAATAAGGTAAAATGAATTTAAGTATAATTCTAATTATGATCTTGCTTCACTTCTCAGATAATATAAATTATTATGTTTTTTTTTGTTTATCCCCAGGAAAACGTTCTTATTTTAACAGTGTTTATGAAATTAAAATGAAACATTGATACATACACAATTAAAGTTACAAACACCCCCAAAATATATTTTGTTTTCAAGGCAAAGTTTAATTCAGCATCTTTAAACGATATGTTAATTAAAAGTACTTCTCCTTTTTCTTTACTTTTACGTACACGTGGGAATTAGTAAAATTCCGTGTAGATGAAAAGTGTGTTGATTTGTGTAAGTTCAGGAAATTTACATGTAGCTAGAATTTAACTTTGCAATGGCATGTAACAGGTTCGGAGGAGTATACCAACCAAAGCATCGTAAAACCAAACAAAAATTGTCAACGAGTGGAATCCTTTCTCCAATGATTGATAGTATCATTCGCCTGGCTGTGGTCGCTGTTTTATTATTATTCATCTATGTTGCTACATTTTTTTCTGGAAGAAAGTGGCCATGGTAGGAATACAGAAGCAACAAAAATTTGAAATACAAACAGAGCAATTACATACCTTTAACTTATGTACAAAAGAATATTGCTTATAGAGTATATAAATTTATTTTTTTTTCAATGCAAAATATAAAAAAATGTAGTGTCTTTTAAGAAATTATAAAATCCATTAGTTTGCAAAAATTAAATAACTAAATTTATGAATATATGTGTTAACTGTTTTGCTGGACAACAATTATATGTTCATCATCATACTCAATTCAAATCCAAAATTTAGAGTACTGAACAAAGTGCAGCTGATATTTACATCCCTTGTTTGATATCATTTCAATTAATGTGAAAAGGAAACATTTTAGGTACCAGGCGTGCAAATATATAATCCGGATATATTGATATATATTAACCACAGTCTACTTTTGTAAGTACATGTGCTTTTATTTCAAAGGCACGTACTTGTTTGTTTTACGATTTATATTTCAACCTGTTCAAATAATTTGCTGACGATTACATGTTCCAATATTGTGGCTAAAAGAAGTCTGAATAATTTAGAAATCGATTAAACAGCAATATAAATTATTATTATTAAATTAAAAAATATTTAGAAGGATCAAATGTTTTTTTTTTAATTTTGTTTAGGTCAGATTTATTTCTTTTTATTTCGACTCTTTAAGGACAGACGAGACGTTCCTTAATAATCGATAGTTTTTTCTAGGACTTTGTCATTGAACTATTGCTACTTAAACATATTTACTCACAAAAAATTGAGGTACCTTACCAGGCATTTCTGCAAGATACCATGGGTAGTTTTTCTTATATAATCCTTGGGGAAGAAAAATAATTTTCCAATTTCAAATGTTTAAGTGTTTGGATTTTTTAAAAACGTTTAGAAACTAGTTTAGAAATCAGAATCTTACTAAAATTTTGAATATTTTTCATACATTACGAAGATATACAAAACAGATTTTGAGGAACGTCTCATCTGACCTTAAAATCAAGAATGAAAATAAACATTTTATGATTGAATTTTTTTATATCTTGAATCGACTTCTACTCGCTTTCCCTCCTTAAATAAACTATTATGTGTTTTGACTCCAACAGAAACCTGTACTACATATTATGTAACCAATAGCAAATGCAAGCTACGAGGGGTTATCAAAAAGTTCGTAGACTAGAGCCTAAAAAATTAAAACCGCTTTAGTTACATCCGTGAATTGTAAAATGTCTATTCAACATCGCCTTTTATATCTAGTGAAAAAAAATGAATCATAAATTTTAATTTTCAATAAATTAGTAATTTTTTTTTTAGCAATGGTATGTCCAGTCGGCGCTCCCTCCAAGTTCGTAGACTAGAGCCTAAAAAATTAAAACCGCTTTAGTTACATCCGTAAATTTTAAAATATATATTCAGCATTACCTTTTATATCTAACGAAAAAAAATGAATCATAAATTTTAATTTTCAATAAATTAGTAATGTTTTTTTAAGCAATGTTATGTCCAGTCGGCGCAACCTCCAACACGACGTTTTTGCGTACTATATGAGACTGAGAAAAACTCTTATGATATGATTATTTGACATCCAAAAAATCCCATTAATTATGGTGTGTGTTGGGACATAATTATTTCATAAAATATGAAATTTTTAATTCATTCTGGAAATTCTATGAAATTTTATTGTAAATTTTACATGAAGTGTCCAAACAAATAAGGCCTTGAAAATGACGTCAAAAGGGAGGTGGGTTTCCTTTTCCAACATTCTATAAGGTTGTGCCCCTGAAAAAAACTTGTATAGACCTAAGAAATGGTATACTGGCTACAAAGAAAATATGCATTCAGAGCACTTGTCTTTTAATGTCAAAATAGATTTGGAGAGAAAAGGAATGTACAGTCGATTTGTTTGTAATTAATGTCGATTTGTAATTAAGGTATGAACAAATTATGACGTTGATCATGTGTTGTTGATATTGAATTCCCAAAAGCAAAGTATGCTGGCACAATCAAGCGAGGATCTCTCCCAGTGTATATATTCATTTGAAATATTATATTCATTGAAAGCCGCTGTTCATGAAAGTCATTATAAAGTCATATAAGCAAGACGGGTTTATGTCCTTACTCCGCTCCAGGGAATCTCATCAAAATAAGTGTATTAGGTCGAAGAAGAAGACATTGAAAAACAATGACGTAGTCGGACATCATGATACTAAACGGCGGCAGCGCCAGTTGATCATATTATGAAAGTCGTTTTATCTTTATAATAATTTGGCAAATAATGAACTATCAAGGTAAAATTTTCAACATTTCTTTATTTTTTTGTTTTATGTTCCATATAAAATTTAAAGTCACAGACTACATAGTTCAAATTGTATAGCCTCAGTCCACGAATTTTTTGATAACCCCTCGTATTCCACTCTGACGACAACCAGAAAAGGTATTTCTTAAAGTACATGTAATAGTATGAAACATTTGTCAAAAAAAAAATCATTTTTTTTTTTTGTATAAAAAAAAAAACTTTCTTCACAACTATTACATAAATAGAAACAATTCTAAAGAGAGTGTATTACAGAAATGATTATTATAGACAATGAAGGCAAATGTAAAGTTATATAGGATTTATTTTGTT
>PRKT01001539.1:0-21804 GCA_003671525.1 Saccostrea glomerata
TATGTCTCGTCAATATTGTCCTAATTTTGTGACAAAATAATTCCTATACGAACTAATTTAGAAGAGTATCTTCTAGAAGAGATCGTTTTGAAAAAATACTACACTTTAGAGTTTATAGATTGAAATTTGCACTTTAAATATGTTGAAGTATGTTAATATTGAATTTTTGCATTTCCTTTTGTTTCATAACATGCATTGTATGTTTTTTTTCTCCATATGAGTGAAAAATTCTCGAGAGGGACTTTAAACAATATACAATCAATCAAATTATGTTTTTTAAACGATCATTTACAAAGAAATACTTTTCTAACACAATAAATCACAATATCACAATAATCACAATATCACAATAAACTCTAAAAGGACGTATGCGATCTTAAAGAAGATACATAACCTGTAGCTTTTGTATTTGAAGTGTTTGGTAGACTTTTTGTTACAGTCAAGACTATTTCATAATGGCTTCTATGGTTAGCTTTTTTAGATCGCTAAAAATACTTCTCGCTAAGAATAAAATATCAATTTTTAAGAACATATTTCTAAATTTGCGTCTCACTAAAATTTTCACTTATACGGTAAATGAAATAAAGAGAAAATAAAGAGCCATTAAGCTTAAATATCCATTCCAAATTAAGCTTAAATGTTCATTTCAAATAATGGATTGGTTCCAAAAGATTTAGTCAAGAAATACTAAGTCATGAGTATAATCTTAAGTGGGGATGTACAATCTTTTCCTTACTTGGAATTCATTATGATGTTGATTTGAATGAATTTGAAAGACTCAATTATGAACCAAAATTAAGACAAACAAAAGCTATTATTAATCAGTGGAGTAAGAGATATTTGACACCTATTGGAAAGATAACTGTTCTTAAAACGCTTGTTTTACCGCTGATTAACCATATACTAATGGCTATTCCTAGTTGACCAGAAAACCTTTTGAAGGAATTGAAAAAAATATTTTTCTCATTTGTATGGAACGGTCCACAACACAGAGTGAAGAAAGATGTCTTCTTAAAAAAAATATGAAGAAGTCAGACTAAAATGATAAATATTAGAGCTCTCACTGCATCACGTAAGTTAATTTGGATGAGACAGCTTATTCTGTCAGATAAAGTTTTACAATTTTTTTTTTACCTAATATCAACATGCGGCATTGAATATATTAAAAATATTATAAAGAACCTTAAAAACAAGTTTTGGAATGATGTCTTTGAGGCTTGGATTGAATAAAATAATAAGCACTATAATGTATGTAAGGTTGCAGGAGATATACCATTTTTTTTAATCCAAAAATTGCCATTTGTGGGAAAGTCATTTATAACAAAAATATGCATGATCTGAATATTAGATTTATTAATGATCTTATTGATGAAAATGTTTTCTGTTATAGTTATGAGGAATTTTGTGACATATATCCAAATGTAAGGCTTATTTTTTTTTTAGAATTTGTTAAGTATAATACATGCTGTAAAGGCATGGATGATGAAAGCAACAGACACTAATGATATACATGTAATTGCAAAATTACCTAACCCATTGATTTTGTTTAACACTCATATTCTAAAAGCAAAACAGTTTTATGAAATAATTAATGTAAATGATATTGGTCCCACTGGGAAAACAAGATGGAATGATATTTTTAATTTAGGGGAAAGTGAATGGAAAAGGATTTTTAAACTTCCATTAAAAATTACAAAAATTAGAATGCTTCAATGGTTTCAAAACAGAATTTTAAATGAAATACTAGGTACAAACTCATATCTATGTAAAATTAGGAAAAGAGATGATAACTTATGTTCTTTCTGTAATATGGAAGAAGAAACAACAATAATATTTTATGGGAGTGTGACAATGTACAGACCTTCCTCAACAGTTTTGAAAGACATTGTGAACAAAGGACAGGGTTGCAACTTTCATTTACAAAGCAAAGTATTATTTGGGATTTCTATTAAAAAAACAAAGATATTCATAACTTGCTGGCCCTATGGATAAAATATATATACAATGAGATGTTTAGGAAAAAAAAATTAAATGTCAGACTCAGGACTTCACATATTAAACTTTTTTATGAAACTCAAAAATATTTAGCATATAAGAATGGTGACAGAGAGATGTTAGATGGAATCTGTGGAATCAAATGTTTACATAAAATGTTATTAAATGAAAAACTCTTATTTATGTAATTTTAGAACATGCCAACTTTCTTTCTCTCTCTCCCTATCTCTCTCTCTAAAAAAACCCAATCTGTAATATATATAAATTCTGTATTATGAATTGTGTAACAAATTATGTAAAATAAATAAAGAATAAAAAAAAATAAGAAACAAGTCAAATTTGGACTATTAAGATTATAGGGGAGAGGTCAAGTACAATGAGCAAGTTAGCGACCTGATCTGTTATGATCGCAAAATCTTAGTAAGTATTCCGTGAAAATAATCGGTAGAGATATAGCATATTTTCAGATCATCTTTTGTAAATGAAAACTATCACAGGAAGTTTATCTCTGTTCTAGAAGTACCTCCTAAAATTCTTCCTTGGACTTTGTTTTTGAACAGCTGTGTTGTCGAGTCAGTTTATTTTTAGACACACAATCTTATTTTTTCCTTAAATATTGCCTGAAATTATAGAAATATTACTGATGTATCAGATGTTTTTAAAACGAGAAAATGAAAAAAAAAAAGAACGGTAAGGTTAAAACGGACAAATATGACGCACAAATAAACGCAACTTCACAATGTCAAAATTTGGTATATTAAATGTCTCTTATAAAAACAAAATCAGAGGATCTTGATTTTGTTAATGTGATATTAATCATACCAAAATGATTTTTTGTAAAGTTTCATAATTAATCGAGCATCCGCATTTCGATAAGATTTTTTTCCTCCATAATTGTTTTTTTTCCCGAAGTTTCCTAAGCTTCGGAACAGCATTTACATAGAAGTGAAGCGGAACCGGGCAATTATCTTGACTAAAGACTTTTCTGATCAATCTAACCAGCCATTATTTTTATTCATATAAATCATGGTATAACGGAACACAATATCGGAAAATGTTCAACAGACGTATAGGAAATTTACTTAAATTAGATTACGAGTTTTTCTGTGGTGTGTCTGGGTGGGGGTCCACGACAACTTTGTTAATGATATATTTTACAGTTACAGAAAATGAAAATCACTCCGTTGTAAGCGTCAGTTTGTAATGAAAAACATCTTTGCTATAACCGTGCTTCACTGTACCAGTTTCATTTTGTTATAAGATGGACTGAACCCATTGAACCCATTAGTATGATACAGTACCTTTAATTGTAGGATTACGTTACCTGAACATGGGTGTATGGGTTCGTTGCAAGTAAATAAGTTTCAAATTTTATTTAACTTCCTCCCTTTTTATTTGAATGTGTGATTGCTTTTTGACAATATTGATAATATCATTTTATACGGAAGAACAATTAGCCTTAAACTTTTAAATGTATTATTTGAGTTCCTTTTGAAGTAAGATATTCGTTTATTTACAAGTATTTCCTGTCATTAATTTCTGTATATGAATCTGAGTTTGATTCGCACTTGACTAAAATTAAGATAAAGAAATTGCCCTGCTCAATTGCTCTGAGTGCTTTTCAAAGACCAAAACTTGATCCCATTTATGGGTAAAATATGTTGACAATTATAAGAGTGAAAATTCTCGAATAGGAATAAAATCAATCAATCAAAAATCTAATTCAGAGAAGGTGACATCCATTTAAGGAAAAAGAACAACATGCGTGGATATATAGATTGGGATCGGAATGGGAACACAAAGAGGGGTGTGCAGGGCTGTAGGGAGTCTTAAAAAATATAAAATATATAAATTTTCATTGCAAAAGCTCAAAAACCTCCAGACAAATGGCCCGGAAATATATTGAAAGGATTAAGAAAGGCATAAGTACATTATATGGGTAATTTTTTTGATTATGTGGCCGAAATTTATGAAAATTGGTCAGATGTTTATTTTGTTTACTTTGCATTGAAATCGCTAGTCAAAACGATTCAACCATGAAATGTATGGCGTCACGTAGAGGAATTGAAAAAAAGTCAAAAACTCGTGCATGTTGATGATGATAATTTTGTGATAAATTTTTGTAGTGCCATACGATGCATTAGAGTTATAGACAGCGTTTTTGCATATTTGTAGTCTGTATAAATTTCTTGCAATCGTGGAATGTATGACGGAATCTATCGTAGGTTTAGTAATTGAATTCAATATTGCATAAGTGAATAAAAAGGCAAAAACATGCTGCTTTACAAGATTGTTTTCAACTTTTCAACCAAATAAAAATTTTTTTTGGTTGTCAGAGAGTTAACTTAAATGTTTTCAACCAACCATGACGGTTACGTTGTCGCGTAACAACGTCACTACAAGATAAGGCTTTTCATTATGCCACCTCGGTTATTGTCAAGGCATTATCACTGAAACTGATATTAATACAGAAGACAATCATACTCATTTTTTTCACCCTAAATTAACAGAAACTCTCTGCTCTAATTTGGGCCGCGTGCTTGGCCACTTTACGTCGATTTTACTCTCAAACGCGCACGTACGCGTCGTTTGCGTGATTTTTTTTAGCATGTTTAAACTGGGAAAATGTAGCTAATGTTTGTCGAGACTTTTTAACAAACATCCACGTGTGCAAAAGCTGCTGGGTTCTGTACATTCTATCCTACATCGAAAAATTCGTATTCGATTGGGCGGGGGGGTTTGTGGCTTTGGAAGAATACAGCTAAGCTCAGCCATTAAGACTACTGTCAGAAGGGTTGAATAATAATGATGTGAAAAAGATAAATGCTTTGGTGAACTCAATGTCCAGGAAAATCAAGTTTCTTACCGATGCGAAAGGGAGATTATGAGAATTTTTAGTTTTATATTTGGGGGATGTCGACATACTGATATTAATTTCTCAGGAATTATCAGTCAAAATCACAAAAAATTTTGGCAACTTGTTGATAAAAGATGAATTAAAATGTATGATAACAATGCTGGAAAACATAATTGAAATAATTGTTTTAATTTAACTCAAAAGTTTAATATGCGTTTCTTAATCCTTTCAGTATACATGTAAAAATTTTACACTCAGATAAAATCAATTTGCAAAAGAGTTGGTATCACCTGTTCCTTTGAGTTTTCTTTTTTTACTATTTTTATGATATATAATACAAACAGAGAGAAGTAAACAGTCCCGAATGAAAACTTACGCTTCTTGCAAATAAAAAATTAAAGGAATTCTCTTCAGTGGGAAAAAAGAAATAAAAAGGGATGGTTTTGGTGATTTTCTTCTTTTAATTAAAGAAAGTAAATTAAAGACATTTGAAGCTCATTGGTGTATACTTAAAAAATATAATTACATTTAGTTTCCTTTGTTATAAATGCAAGACCGAATCCAAGTCAATTGAGCTAGTTTTGTGATGGATTAAAAGAAAATATCACCAGTAATGAAAGTGAAAGTGAAAAAAAACATATTAAGGGAGTCAGACAAGACTAGAAAAAAACTTCGAAAGAACACAAAATCATGGCATAATATTATGCAAGCTGACCCCCTAAATTTAAAATCAAATATAGCATAAAGCAGGCACTCATATGCTTGCCATCAAAAAAGGGTGGGATAAAAGAAAACAAACATTACATTGTTTGTCTTCCAGGAGTCATACTTCATCACCTATAATATGTACACACCCGTTATTCATGTAATTACCCTTTTCACATTCTTAAAAAGTCTGGTACAGAGTCCTTGTTTAAAGCATTTAACAGGTTGTTAATTAACAATAAGACACGATGAATAATTGCATTATAACTCGTAGAGCAATTAAACTGATTTTTTCAAATAAACCGTTTTAAATTAATTTTATTAGCTAGACCTAAGCAGATACCACAAAAGCTTCAAATTTAGACATGTATTGGCTAGGCTCTAGATATGAATATACATGGACAGTAAAACCAACGAAGTATTGTCGTTTCAGTAACCGACCGCCACATTGCATCACTTTTAATCAATGTATTCCCATGATAATTCTATTTATCGGGAAAATAATCCTTTATCCGCACTAAAAGATCTATCCTTAACTCTTTTATGTAATATCTACTTCAAGCACTTCCATTTTCTGTAGCTTCTAGGAAGAAATCTTTACGGTTACATTGAATGTTCTTCCTTATTTACCACTTTGTCTCAGGGGGTTAGAATGATCAAGAATGCACCAGATCATTGCAAAAAAAAAAACGTGTTTTTTTTACTTTTCCTATACCAATATCATTATTTTTGTATTTTACTGTCTCCAATTTGTTCATTATGAATAATACATTCAGCTTAAAAGATGTTAGTTTAAATGGTCAGAATAAAATACCGGCACTTCATCCTAAGATTAACATTTAATCTCCATTATTCATAGAATTTGTAGAAAGATCGTATCAATAATACGCATTACCCTGACCATTTTGATTGACACTTGTAGATTTTTCAGACTGCAAATATTCTTGTTAGCTCACCTGAGCCGAAGGCTCAAGTGAGCTTTTCTGATCAAAATTTGTCCGTTGTCTGTCGTTGTCGTTGTTGTTGTCGTTGTCGTCGTCGTTGTCGTCGGCGTTAACTTTTCACATTTTCATCTTCTCTTCAAGAACCACTGGGCCAATTTTAACCAAACTTTACACAAAGTATCCTTGGGTGAAGGGGAATCAAGTTCGTTCAAATGAAGGGCCACGCCCTTTTCCAAGGGGAGATAATTATGAATTAGAGAAAAAAATAATGGCATTTTTTAAAAATCTTCTCCTCATGAACCACTGGGCCAGGAAAGGTGAAACTCATTTGGAATCATCTTCAGGTAGTGTAGATTCAAGTTTGTTCAAATCATAACCTCCGGGGCAAGGGTGGGGCCAAAATGACCGACCCAAGTTTTACATAGGAATATATACGAAAAATCTTTAAAAATCTTCTTCTCCAGAACCACCGGGCCAGGAAAAATGAAACTCATGTGGAATCATCCTCAGGTAGTGTAGATTCAAGTTTGTTCAAATGATGACCCCCGGGGCTAAGGTGGGACCAAAATGGCCGACCCAAGTTTTACATAGGAATATATAGGAAAAATCTTTAAAAATCTTCTTCTCCAGAACCACTGGGCCAGGAAAGATGAAATTCATGTTGAATCATCCTCAGGTAGTGTAGATTCAAGTTTGTTCAAATCATGACCCCTGGGGCAAGGGTGGGGCCAAAATGGCCCACGAAAGTTTTACATAGGGATATATAGGGAGACCTTTTATTCTTCTTTTCAAGTACTTCAAAGCTACGATTAGTGTTATTTATATGGAATCATCCTCAGGTAGTGTAGATTCTAATTTGTTCAAATGATGAATGCCTGGAGGGGGGGGGGTGTTAATTCAAGCCCGATGTGCTCATGTGAGCGCTGTGGCCCCTTGACCTCTTATTTTTGATACATTTTAAATTTCATTCAATTATATTTCTGAGGTTGTCATTTTCGTGATTTTTATCTTTGGTCATTTGCAAAATTATTTTGTTAAAACATTCTGATTGAACACACAAGTACTCTGAAGTTGACGCCAAGATGATTTTATATCCTTATGGTAGTTTGGGGGCAATTTTCTCCAACAATCTATTGAAATTCCAATGAATACAAACTGTGCTGCGTAATAAGCTGACCAATTGGTTTTTTTTTTTTCATATGAAGCAGAATTTATCCAAAATCGAATACGTAAAAAAAACCACTTGCTCGACATTAATAAGAAACATAGACGAAGTATAATCAACAATGGTAATTTTCTTTTTTTTGAAATGGGTATGTGATTTTCTTTCCATATTATGATAGCGGATATGCAACAATATTCAAAGAGGAAACATTTTTAAAAGTTTTTAATTTATTTATTTTTCAGTTACTTTTTGTCCCCTTTCATCTTAAACACTTTCAAAATTAACCGTTTTCAGCTACCTTACATTTTCATGTTCATTGCTAAAAGCGGGGCCCTTTGAGATGGCCACCTTCTCATTGATATCTAGTTATATTTATTTCAATGCAAACAAAATTTTGTCCGACTTTCGATGTCCGTCCTACTTTTGCTGTTTCTCCCCTTAAACCTTCAGAACCCTGGATCTGAGTAAGTACTCAGAACAGTGTGGTCTAACTTATATTGATTGATTGTTCAATGTCCAATTTGAGAATATTTTACTCGTATAGAAAAATGATCACATACCTGTAAGGGGCTTTATTTTGACCCTTACCTGGCTCTGGTGGTCATTGAGCATAATGAGAGACCTTTATCGTGCCAACGTTTACTTTGAACTCGGATTTTAGAGTCTCATTTGAAGAACTAACAAGTTTTTATTGTGTATGGCTTATTTTCATTGGTTGAGAAGAAAATATCACTTAAAACTTGTTGAAAGAAAAAAGCAGGCAGTGAAGTGGATAACAACCTAATAATTTATAACGTATTAAACCATGACGCCCACCCTTTACAAAGTTTTGAGATGAATGTAGGGGGACGTTATTTCTGTAGAATTAAGACTTCGTGTCAGTTAAATGAAAAGATAGTATCTAAATCATACTACAGTCTATATCTCAAACATTCAATATATAGGAAACGACTCCATGTTGTATAAATTTTATCACTCAGTGAAGTCCATACATGAACTTTTAATCTTCATTTGATGCCAACTGCTAGCTCCAATCATTTAAAACATAATGACTTTAATACATGTATCTAGAAGTGAGGTCGATTTCTTAAAACAAAATACATTTTACTGTTATAGCATAATCAGGCTCAAAGGCATTTATTTCGTATACGAGGCCGTGCCCACTTGTTTGAACAACAACTTAATTTACGGCATCCACGCTTCAGGCCTTTTTAAATAAATCAGTTGTTGACCAACATTAAATGCTAAAAATTTCCAGTTGGGGTTATAAACGAAGAAATGAAGGATAGAACCGACGGAATGGAATGGAATGCTTGAAAGTCTCGGGTTTTATCTACCCATAACCGGACGTTGTATCCCATTTGAAGTCTTAAAATATATAGACGTAAATTTCGAGAAATAAATAAGTTGTGTATAATAAATAGGCTTCTTCAGAGAATTCTGAAACGATTTAACTGACAAGAAAAAAAGTCTGCAGAAGCAAACGAGGTCATTTTAAAGTCGATAATTTATTTATATAGCTATAAATTGGGGTTGGGTCTATATTAACTGTTTTTAATCCTTTATCTATTTATAAGAAATGAAATATTATGCATTAATTTTTAAAAATGTAAATATTCCCGAAGGTTGTCTTTGTTCATAATGTATTCTTGAAATGCTGAAAATACGGAACTTTATTTAGGAGCAATAATTCACTCTGACAAGTCCGTGATCATTTTAAAGATTGTTTTGTAAAGCACAATCTGTTAATACAAAATGCAAGACGTTTTCCGGAAAACCCTTCATCGTAATTAAATGATGTTTTGGTAATGCTTGCACAGCCAGTATATATAAGTACATATTTGCATGATGTGACATTAAATCTCTTGTCCAGGATGCAGAAGACAATAATTCTATTATTTACATTATCTTTTGTAAGTAGCATAGTATTTTATTGTCTCTACATAATTAATACTTAATTTCAAAACTTTTAATTCGTTTTTTTTTTTTGTTTTTTGTGATTTTCATTCAAATTTTCACATGTTTACGTGGAACTCACTAGATTTCACAAATATTTGATTTTTTTTTTACTTTTGCAATATTGTAATTTCGCTTATAGAGAAATATCGCACATAATAGATCAATTTAAACTCCATTTGTAAGGATGGAATACAATAAGAGGGTCAATACTGGTGTTTTTTCAATGAGCATTGGCTGGATTCGTACAACTAGGAATAGTATCTAATTTTTTTAGCATTAAGCAATGTCTAACCTTTTACTAGTGAAAATTATAATGAGTTCAAAACTTATAACATAGTATAATCGTATATAGGTTAGCTTTAATAGGCTCTAGTTCATTATGAATGTATTTTGGTGACCTGCATTTTTAGCTCTGTTACGTTACAACGCAAAATGTAATAACAACGCGAAATGTAATAAACCTTGATTATTACTTTTTGCGTTATTAAATTTTGCGTCGAGATCAACCCCCTTCCTGCTATATAAACGTATTTACACCTGCCGGTGTAAATGAAGATTTTTTAAGAGATTTATTGCATTTGTCTATAAAAAGCGAAAGCACACTGGTCAATACCCCCCCCCCCAACAACAATCCCGCTCACACAGCCAGGTTTCTAATTTGCAACACCTATGATTTGAATACATGTATTAAACTGATTTTTAATACATTTTTAATACATGTGACATTGTTCTAATTAAAGCAATATGTTATAAAATTCATTAATTGTAAGAAATTGCATATAATTATTTTTTGCCTTTTGTTTTATTCTCTTTTCATCGGCAAATACTCTATTGTAAATTGTACTTAATCTGGCTCACCAAAGAATGTGTCATTACATTTTGCCTTCTTGTTGCCTTTTTCTTTTAAGATCTCGACGCAAAATGTAACAATGCAAAATGTGATAATCCAAAATTCGTGTTATTACATTTTACATTATTATATTTTGCGCTGATCTAGACACAAAATGTAATTATGCAAAATGTAATAATGCAGGTTTATTACATTTCATGTTGTTATTACATTTTGAGTCGTAACATAGCTCTACTAGAAAGAGACCAATCCAAAATTCGTGTTATTACATTTTACATTATTATAATTTGCGTTGATCTAGACACAAAATGTAATTATGCAAAATGTAATAATTCAGGTTTTATTACATTTCTTGTTGTTATTACATTTTGAGTCGTAACATAGCTCTACTGGAAAGAGACCAGAAGTCCTGCGATAGTAATGCGTCCGTCGTCTGTCTGTCTGTAAACATTTTTTCAAAATGCTACTCTTCATACAGTTTTGGTCTGATTTTAATATAACTCGGAATAGAAGTAGGCTACTGTGGAATCATCATTGTTCGTGGGGGACCGATGTTCCTGGATTTCGTGGGTCACCCTTATCCACGAATTTACATCTATAAAAACATTTATTTGGATACGTATTTATTTATTAAATCTTCTAAATATATGAGTTACCCACAAAATTATATCCCCACGAACCAACAAAATTTTGGTTACCCACGAACATTGACCCCCACGAATTGAAATGATTCCAAAGTATACTAAGATACGTAGTTATGTACATCAGTTGTTGATTTCGATGAATGGTATTGCCGTTGAAATGCATTCAAATAATATTATTGCTATTCCTCCTACAATTTTTGTCTGATTTCAATATAATTTGGCACACAAGTAGACTATTCTCAAAATACCTAAATATATGCATTGGTTTTTGAGTTCGATGAACGTTGTAGTGGCTACTTAAAATAGAAATTTCTGTGAAATACTTTCAATACGCTACTCCTTCTACAGTTTTGTCGGATTTCAATATAACTTGGCAAGTAGACTACACTGTTGCCGTGGCAGATTAAAATAGAATTTTTTAAAAAAATGTTTTGAAATGCTAGTACAAATACAGATTTAGATCGATTATAATATTATGTAGCATGCAGATGGATTATGCTTAGATGCATTATTGTCTTTGTTTTATTTTGATGATAGCGATTCCATGTGAACTAAAATTGAAAATTCTTCAAAAAATTATTATTAGCTTTTCTTACAATTGTAGCCTTTTGTCACAAAAACTGACTTAATCAAAAACCATTATTCTATTTATTGTTGTTTTAAAGTTTTAAGTCCCAACTGCTACTTTTCTCTTCCTTTCTTTTAAGTATAAACAAGTAGAGCTACAGTCTCGACAGAGACTTCTGGTTTAGACACTACTACAATTATTCGGCCTTGGTGACCATTTCTTACAGGCTTTAGCACAGTATGATCGAGGTCCATTCCCTCCGAAGAAGCCTGTAGGAAAACCGAGAGGTATCATTTTAAATAGAGTTTTAAAAAGAAGTTCTGTGAAACGAACATTATTAAAGCTCTATATGTATAAAATATATATTGTATAATTTATGTATAATACTGAATAGAAAAAGAAATTATACTTTAAATGTAGAATCCTATTCTTCTTTCAGCTAAGAGATTTAGATTTCAGAAGCTTTGTTCATTCTGTTCTTTACCAGATTTTCCCCTTGTAATACATATTGTTACCCCACCCTACCCCACTGATCATAATTTAGACAATTTGAAATCTACACTACCTCAATATGCTTTCACATAAGTTTCAATTTTTGTAACCGAGTTTTTCTTGAGAGGAAGATTTTCAAAGATTTTTCCCAAATATTTCTATGTTAAACTTTGATTCCCCATTGTGGCCCAGCCCTACCCCCGGGGGTCATGATTTGAACAATCTAGAATCTACACTAATCCAGGATGCTTTCACATAAGTTTCAGCTTTACTGGGCCAGTGGTTCTGGAGTAGATTTTTAAAGTGTTTCCCTTTATATTTCTATGTAAAAATTTGATACTCCATTGTGGCCCCGCCCTATCACCAGGGGTCATGATTTGAACCAATTTAAAATTTACACTACCCCAGGATGCTTCCACATAAGTTTCAGCTTTTCTGGCCCAGTGGTTCTTGAGAAGATTTATTAATGACCCCACCCTATTTTTATGTATTTTAAACACTAATTAGTCCCTTAAATCCTGAAGTAAAGTACACACCAGAAATTTATGTTTATTCCTCTCGTTTCAGTATGTATTGGAAATGATGGCAGAACGTACAAGGTAGGAGAGAAGTTCCCTGCTTCTGACGGCTGCAACATGTGCACCTGTCTCTCAGACGGAGACGCCATTTGTACCTTAAAATCTTGTGGAGGACGTGAGTAACTTTTATTTAACTTTAGTTGAATTTTATGACCTCAAAATCATTACGAGTTATAATTATGTTTAAAAGTTTACATCGAATGTTCCATCCACCATACATAGGAGGGTACTGTAGATTCCTTATTTTTCGCAAGTACTTAATATCGCGAATGGGCTCTTCAGCGTCAAATCACGAGAATAATAATTCGCGAATGAATGGTTGGTCTAGAGATTTTAAATAGATTTCAGCACCATAAAAATAATGGCGAGAAATTTTATTTCGCGTGTGGTGCTTCTCGCGAAATTACGCGATAATTAATTCAACGTGTATATTTAGGAATATGCAGTATGTGATCTGTTGAAGAATTTCAAGAAAAAAACAATCTTTAAAAAATCATGGAAAGAATTATTCAGAACACTTTTTATGTTGTAGATCCGCCGGACGTTTGTTCTCAACCACAGGTTGTCGGTCCATGTGAAGCATTAATTAGTCGTTGGTGGTACGACAGACGAACAAATCGCTGTGTAAGATTTAACTATGGCGGATGTCAGGAAAACAAAAATAACTTTGAGACGAAGAAGGAATGTGAAAATCGCTGTAAGAGGGCATGTAAGTTGAAGTAAAAGGAATGAGGATGTATTTTGATATTTTATTTGACAAATTTCAGGGACGTTTAGACTAAGGCTACATGAATGATCTTCGCTGCACCTGATAATTGGGTCCCAGAAGTTTTATAAAATTCTTTCAAATGTCCTTTATCAAAACGGATGAAAAAATATAATATTTGTACATTTCGATTCCCTCTTTACAGAGACAGTTAAACTTAATTGGGTAAAATTACATGACGTATCAATTCAGTATTTGGCTTTTTGTATAAATTCGTCAGTATTTAACGTCCACTAATTTGGCGGCGGAGAAAGTTATTTTGTCCCATAAACAGTATATTGTTGCTTTTTTTCATTCAGGATTTTATATACAGTGGTAAACATTTAAGGAATGTTTTTTTTAGTTTTGTGTGAGTTATTGGTGTGTGAATCACACAGACTTGTCACGTAGGCATATTTCATGAAGCGCGCTAGCGCTTCATGAAGAAAATGCCTACGTGCAAGTCTGTGTGATTCACACACCAATAATTCACACTAAACTGAAAAATTTCCTTATATTTACATTTTACATGTTTGGAAGCAATTAAAATATGCTAAATATTTGTATTTCTCGCTGCCCTATATCGTTGCATTTTTACAAACGTCGCTGCAGCCTCATTGTGACGTCACGTTAACGCACGTTTCACCGTGTATATTTTCACGCGTGAGGATACACGAAATTGGTTTTCAAATCAATTTCACAGTTTGCTTACTAGAAAAACACAGCGAATGTAAATATTTTGTTTTCAATTTTGCATTTGTTTAAAAGCTTTGAAATGACAATTCTGAAAACATAACTTGAAAAGAAAAACTGAAACAAGTAAAATCAACCACTATTTTGTGTCTAATTACAGCCTATTTTGAATCTAAATTTTAGAAAAATCGTACCCAAAGATCATTGAAGGTTTACGCAAAACAGTTTTAGCTTACATTTTTAATGTATTCCAAAATCAATATCTTCGTAATTGTTTTGGCTCCTGTCATACCTCAAGGAACAAAGGCTAAGGTGTTAAAAAGTAATGGACATTTGACCAATTCTAATTATAAGAGCCCCCAAACTAAAAATCTCAGAAAGCTTTCACAAAATGTTCCTATATTCTGGTCCAATGGTTATCAAAAACATCTATTAGTTCACTTTTTCATTTTGTTTGAGTAACTTCCCTTAGAAATGTGCGTAACTATTTGTTCGAAAAAATTAAAAGTACCCATTGTCCAAGGATGCTTTTTGTCTATTCTGGTTGAAATTTAAAGAAGTTAAAATTATGAAATTAATGCTAACAAAATGAGAGAAAGAGAAAGAAGAAAAAACGGTCATTGGTTATCATGTGATCCTCAAAAGTTACATTTAGTTTTTCAGCTAACATTGTTTGCTGAATTGGTTAAGAGTTCTTTCGTATATGTGACATTTCTATTTTTTCAGATCGTCCTGGGCGTAAATAAATTACGTCATGAAACAGATTAATTCCATCATAGATCCTGCAGCGCTTATTAGTATATCATTATCATATATCTTCGATCTTGGATGTACATGCACGAAAACTGCAGAAGTATGAGTACAATGTTTTAATCTGTTTAAATAAAAAGTGAAATAAATTTAAATAAATGCATAAGTTTAGACGGGATATGAAATTGGGCAGAATGAACGCTTTGTTTCACTTCATATTCCGACCTAAACATAATAAAGAACATTCTTTATCGACCGCGTTCATAAAAAATAAAGGTCCTTACACAGATTTTAGAGCTTTAGTGTTGGTAAATTACGGCATTAAACAGTCTAGATGTTGATTGACTTTATACTAAGAATTTTGTTTAATTATTGTTAGAAATCAGCTTTATTTGTGTTGGTAAATCATTGCATAAAAATCAAGTTGTCGATTAATAGATTTATATGCTTGTTGTTTCGAGTCCAGTTCGGGAATATTTTTCTACTTATAATGAGACTTAAGCATATTGTGGCGAAGGGCAAAGGGCTTCAAATTTTTATTTAACCCTTACTCAGCTCCCATGGTCATTGAGCAGTGAGAAATCTAAATGTACCAACATCCGCCGTAGAACGGGTCTTGGATTTCAAGGTCTCGTCCGAAGGCCCTACTTCTGTGCATGATGACGTGCACATTTCCAACATATATTTCGAAATCGATTGCGATCTATCGTGACCGAGGTTTCAGCCCACAGGCTTTTCGATCAGTTAACGCTCTACCGACTAGGAATCCGCAACGCTTAATCTTTCATTGCAATTTTTAAAAATGTAAATAATTCGACACTGTTTTAGAATGATTGACCATAAAGTAATTTATACTGGTTGCTGACAGGTGTATTTCATTCATCAGATGTAACCTTTTAATTTGTAAAGTTTGAAAAAGAAGAAGCACTTTTTCATTAGTCTATTTCTGGAGCATCGCCCTGAGGAATGAAAACTTGTTTATAAGTTTTCGATTTTAAAAAGACAATGTAATTAAGAAGTCTGTTTAGAAATCCATCTGTCACAGTTGCAATTAAATTATAATAATTATTAAATATTTGCTTTAATGTTTTGCGCAATATTAAGTACGTATTCAGACTGGTGCGCACGACCATTCGAATACGATCGGTTATTCAGATATGTGAGAGCCATGTGCGAGTGTTTTGTTTTGTACAGGTGATTTTTTTTTTTTGGAATTTCTTTATGTATGACTGACTATGGACCAATTGATTTCGTTATACTAATTTGCTTTCTCCACTCTTGTCTCTATCCTGGGCCAGTCTCGTCAATGATCCTCAGGTATGGTGCACTGCAGGACGCATTGGGGAAATGATTAAATTGTTAAGCAACGAAATAACCTTCCACCCTTATAGCACCCCTTTCGTATTAATAGGTGTTAGCATAATGCAACCTTGCATAATTTACAAATCATGAAAGTACAATATACATTTCACAAGTTGACAAATCGTAAGTCTACGAATAACACGAGAGCATCGGCAAAACTTGCATTTACATTGTACACTTGTCAAATTACGTATGGATAGTTACAACTAACAAATTGTGAAAAAAAAAACAATTGACAGTTTATGAAATTAAGATTTACAATTTACAAATTTAGGATTACATGTGTACATTTTGAGAATTACAAAGTTGGAATTTTGAAACCGTTGGATTTCCATACATGGATGTATGTGTTCCTTGCAAGTAAATAAGTTTCCAATTTTATTTATCTTCTTCTTTTTTTATGTTAAGGTGTGAGTGCTTTATTACTTTTTTGATAATATCATTTTAAATGGAAGAACAATAAGCCTCAAACATTTAAATGTATTATTTGAGTTCCCTTTCAAGTAAAATAATCGTTTATCCACAAATATTTCCTGTCATTAATATCTGTACATGAATCAGAGTTTGATTAGCACTTGATAAAAATTATTAAAGTTAGGAAATTCCCCTGCTCAATCGCTCTCAGTGCTTTCCAAAGATCGAAATTTATCACAAATTGAAACAAGACTTTTGAATTTTTGACAATAAAAAATACCAAATAGGGGTATCGGTCTTCTCAGGGCAATAGGAAGTTGTGGTAAGAGATGCACGTAAAAAAGCTAGACGCCTTCGTGTGATAAGCATGAAAAGCGTTTTAAAAAATTCCTGCGTTTATATCCTTAATCTTTTTTCCTCAAAATGAATAGGGATGATCTTTAAAATCAGATCAAGTTGCTATGTAATTTTCATAGTAAAACCTTAATTACTTCTTGAGATAACGTGCTGAGTCTTAAGGATCACAGGCAGAATGACATAAAGTTAAACAGAAAAATAGACAGGGGGCGGATAAACAGACAAATTTTTTTCAACACAATTCATTTTATACAAAACACCCATTATCTCTTTATTATGACATAATTGTGCGTTTACATATTTATAAGAGAGAGAGAGAGAGAGAGAGAGAGAGAATTGCAAAAATAGTTGGTGCCATTAAGTGTCAAATTTTCCTTTTTTATCATTTTTGCATGATATAATATACAAACAAAATGAAATAAATAATCCCAAATGAAAAAGCTGCTTGATAAAAAAAATGACAAGAATTCTCTTGTCAAGAAAAAAAGTGAAGGCTTCTGTGAACTTTCTCTTTTTATAAAGACAAATTTGAATAAATGAATTTTAAACACTTGTTGCTCATTGGTGTGTCTACTTCAGAAAATATGAAAATAATGTTTGTCTTCAAGGGTTCAAGGAGAATTCATAATATAATGCAGGTGCAGGTACAACAATACGTCAGGCTTCATCACCTGATTAATATACACCGAATTATTCATGTTATTACCCGTTTTACATCATTTAATCTGACACGAATTCCCTGTTTAAAGTATTTAACAGGTAATAATTACCATTAAGTCAAAGAATAATTGCATTATAAAAAGTCGAGGGATATAACTGTTTTCTTTTTTAGATGAAAACCCCTTTTAAATTAAATTGCACTAGCTACTAGCTTGGCTAGTATTGGCTAGTTCAGTCATGGCTTTAGATATAAAAATACATGCAATTTACAGTTAAACCAAAGAAGATTTGTCGTTGAAGCAACCGACCGCAACATTGCATCACAATAAATCAAGGTATTCCAATGATTATTCATTTTACACGCACAGTGATCCTTTTTCCGCTTTAAAGGATCTATCCTTAACTCTTTTATGTAAAATCTACTTTACGCAATTCCAATTTCTGTTGCTTCTAGGAAGAAATCTAAATGGTTACGTTGAATGTTCTTTCTTATTTTATGACTTTGTCTGAAGGGGTTAGAATGGTCTAGATTGCACCAAATCATTATAAAAACGCGTTTTTTTTTTTAACTTTTACTATACCAATACCAATATTATATTTTTTGTATTTGTCATCAAATTGTTCATTATTAATGATATATTCATCTCAAATGATCATGATGTTAGCTTAAATGTTCATAATAAAGTGCCGGTACTTCATCCTAACATTCTAATATATTGTGAAACAATATATTCAAAAAGTGGTGTGAATCAGATGTGGATACTCAAAAGTTCCAAAGAACTTTTGGATAATCTAAAATCAAAAGATTTTACCAAAATCAACGACTTACAATCTTACGACTTTATACGCAACCGTTCCCCACGATGAAATAAAGTCCTGGCTCTTTATGTCTATGACAGCTGCTTTTTTAAAAAGTGGAAAATGTAAATTTACGTACCTGTTCATTTATTTTGTTAAATCACATTCTGATTGTACACACAAGTACTATGGAGTTGACATCAAAGAGATGCTTGAGTTTCTGATTGACAATAGGTGGTTTTTGGCGACCAAGTATTTCAACAATCTATTGGAATTCCTTGGGTACCAATTGTGCTCCATTATAAACAGACTTATTTTTATATTCATATGAAAGAGAATTTGTGCAAAAATCTTATACATGAAAAGAAGAAAACATTTGCTGTGGCTTTCAACTCGACATTTAGATATATTGACGTCGCATTGTCAATTGAGAATGGTAATTTCCATTCCTACGTCGATACGAGATAAAAGATACCGCACAGTCTGACACATCTGTTTCATACTTGGATATATAATTTGAAATAGACGTTAATGGTAATCTGATAACCACGCTATATGATAAACGTGATGACTCTTACTTTTCTACTGTCAACTTCCCTTACTTATGCAGCAATATACCTTCATCATCTGCATACGGAGTACATATATATCTCAGTTTAATCGATACGCAACAGCTTGTTCTATGTATGAACAATTTCTTAAATGAGGTACATTATTGATGAGCAAGTTGATGAAACAAAAATACCGGCCGTCTCGTTTAAAATAATCATTTCGTGAGTTCTATGGTCGATACATGTACAATGACTTTGTAAGCAAATACAATTTATCATTGAGTTAAATGCTGACTGAAGTTTTTCATGCTAATTGTAAGACATTTTTTTAATCACTGGATTGACGACGGTATTACTGTTATTTCCTGATCATGACATGGAGCACACGGGTGTAACCAGTTGGGGGGGGGGGCATGCTGACTCCTCCAGGGCACTTGATCCCACCTCTGATGTTTCGGAGGTCCGTATTTGCTCTACTCCCATTTTGTATTGGCAAAAAACATCAATTGTATTTTTAACACAAATTTATTGGATTCAATACTGCATTACTAGGGTTAAAATAATTCAATTTTTTTATCAAATAAATTAATGTAAAACCATGAGTAAACTCTCTACTAGTATATGTATGCATTCCTCTCACAAATACCCAAGTGAAAAGAATAATTACCAGAGCAGGATAAATTTAAATTCTAATGAATATTAGGTCAGGGGACACAGTATTTAAAAAATTGTATGAAAACTTTAGTAATATTATTGAAAAAGGTGAAATAATCTGTTATAAATATAAAGGAATGTACGTGAATATATATTTATTTTTATATGTGTTTTCCTGAATGCAATTTGTTATTTCACTAATTTAATTTGCAAAGTAATTGTAATTTAATTAATTACATTTAAAATCAATGTAATGGTAATGGTAATAGTAATTGAATTGAAGGTTTGGGAAAGTAGCTGTAGTTTAATTAATTACTTTCCTATGTAATTGATCCTATCCCTGTTTACTAGTATTTTAGATTTTGAATTTAATCCTAGTTTATTAAAATTAATAATATAAAGATTGAGCTCTACCTTTAATGCTGAGAAGTCCTAGAGCAATAAAGCACAATTCTGTTCTAGGAAAAATCTCTTTCGAGTATGTGTGCGTTTATATACCTTTTGTTTTGTCTTGTGACCCTTTATAAAGCGCTGTACCACTTTTGTGTATTCCTCCACAATAATTTATTCAAAATTTAATCATTTTCGTTGTTTTATTTGCTATTTTATATCAAAAGAGAACATGAATACAATATATATTCTACTAAACTTCAAGTTACTCTTTCTTTTATAGTCATTTATGAACATTGCATTTTGAACTACTTTATTCTATGACAGTTGTTAAAGTTTGAATTACAATCCAACATGACTTCTATTTTTAGGTTCTCTGTCAGCAATACTTGGAAGTTAATTGATATTTCTTTCGTGTATTTTGATATTTCTTCACAGCATGTCAAAGGAATCGGAGAGAAGTTAAAAAAACCTAGTTAGTCCTCGCCCATTGTCTTCCCCTGTCTTTCGTTTAAATTTTTCCTACAGCATAGCATGAACAAGGTACGCGGGAGTTCAGAGAGCTGGATTTATTTACAGAATAGAATTGTGTAAACAAGATTTTAAACACCTGAGGAATATTTAAAATAGTATATGCATACGTAGTGGCATAGCTACAGGTACTTGTAACCTTTTATGCATTTTTTTATTAATGCACCTTTATTGCAAAAATATACATTAGTCATCCACAATGTACGAGGGTCCTTCAAAAGGTCTGTACACTATGGTCCTAACTTTGTTATACCCGCACTTTCTAAAGAAAGTTCGGGTATATTGTTGTTACTCATGTCCGTCCGCCCGTCCGTCTGTCACACTTTTCTTCCCTAAACTCCTCTTACATTTTAAACATGAGGCTAATCATCTTATGGGAGATGGTTGATGGTGTCATGTAGATGTGCAGTAAGGTTTCGGAATTTTGATTTTGCCTTGGGGGGTCAAATGGGGGTCGAAAAATGATTTTTTTTATGCAAAAAGCCTCGTCTTCCCTGAACTCCTCTTACATTTTACACGGTAGCCTGTACGAAATGTTCCGCCTGGAAAATAGGGGGAATTGAGGCGTACTTGGAGAGGGAATTCCGGGCGTCAGTTTGTCTCTCTACATATATGGTAATACACAGGTTCCGGGCGTAACCCAAGCGGAAACCAAGAGGAAAGTGGCAGGAATTTGAGGCGAAAATGCAAATGAGCTACGCCAGAAAAAATAAATGACGCCCGGAAAAAAATTACGCCTGGAAACTAAAATGACGCCTGGAATAGAATTACGCCTGGAATGTCCTTATTATTATATAATACTGTGTGACCTAAAAACCTATATATTTACCATGTTAACAAAGAAAAACATTTAGATTATGATTTACAATGTTAAAGCTAAAAATTTAGCTTTTTGAACTGTAAGAAAACATAATGACAGGTCATTAACATAGTATAGAAATATAACTAATAAACTTTGTGTATTAGGGACACTAAAACACCAACATGATTGAAAGTGTATTTAGAATTAAACAAACTTTTTACAATACAGGTTCATTTTATCACTTCAATAATCATACTGAAACATTTTAGTTACCCAATACAGTTCTTCATTTACTCAGTAGTTTACAGTTCGGGACTCACTGCAGCCTCTATCAGACTGT
>PRKT01001539.1:25796-44225 GCA_003671525.1 Saccostrea glomerata
TGCCCCCCCCCCCCCCACTTTCAAAAACTTACAAACTTTGACCTTTACTCGGCACTCAGAGCCATTGAGCAGTGAGGGATCTTTATCGTGCCAACGCCTGCCGCTGACACGGGGCCTCGGTTTTTAAGGTCAAATTCGAAGGACCCGCATTTTTCACCTCAAAGTGCCGAGCGCATGGCGAAGGAACAGTTGCTACCCATTTTTTATCGACTTAGGTCACTCGCGGCCGAGATGCGAACTCACGACCTCCCGATCACGGAGCCAGCGCTCTACCGACTGAGCTACCGTGAACGGTTCGTTAAAATGAAGTAATTGACTAATTTTCACTGTTAAGTATTTACAGCCATACATGTACCTCTTAATGGAGCTGAAACGAAATAAAATTTACATGTTTAAATTAAGTATTGCTGTATTAATCAAAATGATATTAGGTTATGTTATATGTCGCTCTGTTTAAAAGATATCAATTTCTTAATACATAGGGACTTGATTAAAAAAAGCAAAATACCATGACGTTGGAGGACGTCGCGGAGCAGGGATTAGCAATAAAATTGTACTTTACATTCGGAAAACTTCTTCTACAAGCTTAAAAACAATCCTTAAAAACCAGGATCTGTTTGAAAATTAGCTGTGTATTTGTGTTAAATGGAAAATACGATATTTTAGTCGTAGAGAGTTTGAATCGGAAGATGGATTGTCTGAAAAGAAACGGGACAAAGTTAAAAATATTGTCAAAAGAGGAACGGCGTTGAACGCGATGTGTGCTTCATTGTTGCAGAATTAATAGATTCACATGGTAAATTAAAGAATTTGAAAACGCTGACAATCTAAAAACAATACCACCGTATCGTAAGATGAAGGAAAGGAATGTCAAAATTACATTTTCCTAAAGGTTAATTAATATTTATTTACTAAATGATTCCTTTTAGATACATCTATAACTAGTGCTAATTGTAACGGGGACCGTTACAGATGTTCCCCAAACGCTCCCCAACTCCCTTTTGGTGCCATATTACCTGTAAGCTTCATAAAATAAGACAAACTCTATGCATTTGAGAATTTAACAACATTTACCCAGAAGTGTACCAAGTACATTCAAATTTTAGCGTTGCACGGGTGCACATGTGAATGCATGTACGTAAAGACCATATCATCTTGTCTACACAATCTATATAATTTAATATACCAAATATTTAAGTATTTAATCCAAAGTATTAAAAATACGCTCATTCAAGAGTTTTTTATTTTACTCATTTCACGTGCACGCACGTGCATACATGAACGTGGTGACCATACCTTCTTGTAGAAGTCCATTACATCTATCAACGTTCTAAATCCCACATCATTTGGTTGAAAACTAAGGGAGTTATAGCTGTTTAAAGTTTATGCCAATCAGATTGCAGCACACGTACAAACAGTGAAAGCATGTGCATGATGACCATACCTTCTTGAAGAAGTCCATTATATCTATCTATGATACAAATCCCATCTGGTTTGGTGACAACCAAGGGAGTTATAGCTATTTAAAGTTTGAGTCAATCAGCGCACGTGCATGCACGTGTTTTCATGAAAATTGCTATTTATCATATTGTAGAATATCCTAATGCATGGCAAAGTTCAAAGATATTAAGACTTTAGTTTCAACCAATCAGAGCGAAACGCACGTGCATGCGCCTGTGATCTTGCTATTTTGATAATGTCTTCATGTTTATACTATTAATATATCCTCTTATTATGAGTTTTAAAGCATTTCATCAAAAATGTAAAAAGTTATGCTTATATTCATTATATTGATCATTTCTCGTGTTGCACGTGCGCGCTCTTGCAAGCACGTGCGTGCAAAATAACCTTCGTTCCGCAAATCTATATAACATGTCCACTGACCCTAAAAACATTTCACCTTAGTCGGATGTGTAGTTTACGAGATCATTCGCGGACAAAAAAGTGCCCAGGAAGAAGAAAAATAATAATAAGAAACAGAGTAAAAACAATATGTTCCCCAACTTCGTTTGGGGAACATAATTAACAAGTAAAAGGAGCTCATAATCAACATATCCATCTATCAACATCAGTTAAATTGAATACAGCAGTCATCTCTTCTGCAATACTCCCAAGGAGTCACAGAAACAATGTCCAAAATGTTTTGATGTTAGAAATCCGTATTATAATGTTCATATTGTCTTTTAGCAAAACAGTAAGCCCGTCACATCTAAATGCGAGAGTACTTAATTTTTGGATATTTACATGGAAACATACACGCATGCATTTTGATAAGACTGAACGAGAGATGCTTTGAAATTGCTTTACATTCGATCAATGAAAGGACTAATGACCATTTATACAACGATATAAGCCATCCATAGTTTGTCATTTGAGACTCGGGCTACATAACCTTATTGAAAATCAAACACGCATTTAAGAAAATCATAGAATATATCCTCCCGAGTTGAGCTCAAAAGAACAAAAACGAGCTTGATTCTTACGCTGAAAAAAATCTTTATGGTCTCCATGTTTTTTTTTTATTTGAAAGATAATCTAGAAAGCTGATTCATGGTATATGAGAGCTGATGTACATGTAATCGATCCCCTTACTTAACGAGACCCAATTTAGTTGGAAATTACGAAAAAGGAATAATAAAAAATTAATTCTTGGAAATGTATTTGTACATGTATGTATTATGTTAAGAAAAATTAGTATGAATGTTTGTTACCTTGGCTTTATTGTAGTCAAACTGGGCATTTTATTGCAGTGAAAAGGGGACATATCAAAGCACAAAAATAGGACTTATTTTACCCATGGTAACTAGGTATTCTATAAGCCGCAATGAATTACCTAACATAAACAAACGATTTTAATACTGCATTAGTTTCTAAATATTAAAAAATTCTTACATTATGAGATAATGTTCACTCCACGCTTATTTCTTTTCTTAACATATTTGATATACACCAGACACGCATAGATGATGTTCTCGCAAGCTCATTTTCAAGTAGGGCTAATTGTAACGGGAACCGTTACAGATGTTCCCCGAACGCTTCCCCACTCACTTTCGGTGCCTTATTCCCTGTAAGCTTCATTAAATAAGACGAACTCTATGCCTTTTAAACTATAACAATATTTTCCAAGAAATATACCAAGTATATACAAATTTATCCTTTTTCACGCGTGCGCATTTGAATGCATGTGCGTAATGACCATATCATCTTGTTTACACTATTTATATATTTTAATATACTAAATATTACAGCATTTAATCCAAAAGTTTTTAAAAATGCGTTTAATCAAGTGTATTTATAATTTTACTCATATCACGTGCACGCACGCATGCATGCTGACCATACCATATTGTAGGAGTCCCTTATGTCTATCTATGTTCTGAATACCATCCTGTTTGGTTGATAACCAAGGGAGTTATAAACATTTAAAGTTTATGCCAATCAGATTGCAGCGCATGTGTATGCGTGTGATTTCATGAAACTTATTATTTATCAAATTGTAGGATATCCTAGAGCATGACTATGTTTTAAATATCAAAGCATTTTGTTAAAAAGCAAAAAAGATATAGAGAATTTTGTTTAAGCCAATTAGAGCGAAGCACACGTTCATGCACGTGCATGTATGTACAAGATGACCATACCCTTTTCTAGGAGTCTAGAATGTCTATCTATGCTCTGAATCCCATCATGTTTGGTTGAAAACGAAGGAAGTTAAAGCCAATTAAAGTTTTAGCCAATCAGATTGCAGCGCGCGTGCATGCGCGTGTTATCTTAAAAATTGTTATATATCATACTGTAGTATATTCTTATGTTTGACTATGTTTAAAATTTCAAAGCATTCGGCAAAAAACAAAAAAAAAAGATATTGAGATTTTTGTTTCAGCCAATCAGATTGCAGCACAGGTGCATGCGCGTGATTTCTTAAATATTTTTGTATATCATATTGCAGCATATCCTAATGCATGACTATCTTTTAAATTTCAAAGCATTTCCTGAAAAAACAAAATTAATGAGATATAGCCATTTAAAGTTTTAGCCAATCAGATTGCAGCGCACGTGCATGTATGTGATTTCATGAATTTTTTTCCACATTATATTGTAATATATCCTAATTCATGACAATTTTTAAATTTTAAAAGCATTTCATTAAAAAACAAAAGAGATATTGATATTTTTGTTTAAGCCAATCAGAGCAAGGCGCATGTGCATGCGCGTGAGTTCGATGTGCTAATTTGACAGTGTCATATTATTAACACTATTAATATATCCTTATATAATGAGGTTCAAAACATTTCATTCAAAAATGTAAAAGTTATGGCTATTTTAAGTATATCTGTCATTTCACTCATTTCACGCGCCCGCACGTGCAGGCGTATGCACGCAAAATGACCTTCGTTCTGCACACCTACACTACACACCTATTTAGGTATCCACTTCATGTTAGCCTCATATTCAATGGAATTGAATGCATAATAGATATGTTTAGGCTGAATAATCAGTGTAGTTAGAACTAATTTTCATCTTTTAGTATAAGAATGTAAGAGTGGGACATGTCCTAATTTATGTCCTTTTCCTGCCCTTGACGAGTTATCTCCTTTTGATTTTACTCAATGAAAATTAGTTTAAAGAAATCTGTCTGGTTAACAATTATTTCTAATTGTTTTTTTTTAATTCCCAATGATCAAATACATCTTTTCACCACAGCATTTTTTGATATTTGAAGGATTTATTTTTTTATCTTAAAAAACTTGCTTCCTTCCATAGACTTCAATGCAATCTTCAATAATTATATTCTGCTGAGGTAATAAAATTTTTGAAAATTTCTCTTGGTAAATCTCTAAAATGCTTTAAAATAATATCAGGATAGTTTACAAACAATTGATCATGATATTTTAGGTTAGAAATGTTGGTCCTGATATGGGTTGGATATCTTAACCCTAAAAAGGTTTTAACTTAGTTGGGTGAACAGTTTCTGAGAACACTTCCGGACAAAAAAGTACCGGAGAACAAATAAGAAAAAAAGAATTATAATAATAATAATAAGAAGAAGAAACCGAGTAAAAACAATATGTTCCCAAACTCCGTTTGGGGAGCATAATAAGAATCAACGGCTGCATGTGAGAAAAGTACATCTAGTCCATGTAGTCGTAATAGCTATCTTTGAAAGGTGACTGAATGAATTCGCTGCATGTTCTGGAGCATCATCCTTGAAAGATTAATAAATTTGTAGTAGTATATGCATTATATGCAATTTATTTTCTATTTCAGACCAGTCTTAGTTAAAGTGCCAACAATTTATTGATTTACACTGAAGACAATTCCGCATCTTGCTACTGAAAAACCTGAAATCACGCAAGTTGGAAATGTTTGCATTTTAGAAAAATACCTACTCTACATTTGTATTGGAATTTTCACATATTCCTATGTCGAACTTTGATCAATTCTTTATATCCCAACATCCTCAAAGTTCGCCAGCATTTATTACAGCTTTTATTCACCCCAATAATTACCCTTTGGCTTGTTTTGTACAATTGGTTCGGTGAGTCTGTTTTTTACAGTGCAGTGAAATAATTTTGTTATAACATTAATGCTGATTTTTATGCTTTCTTTGCTTGGTGATTTTGATGCTTCCTTTTCTTGCTGATTTTGATGCTAGTTATCCTCTCCTGATTTGATCCTTATCCTGATGCTGGATCAAAACTAGGTTAATGCTAGTAATGCTACCGGATGTAAGAGTATCCTGGCGGAAGTGGATAATTTTAATTTCAGCATTGTTATTTTAAGCCATTATAAAAAAATTTTGGGGTAATGTTTATTTGTATTTTGTATTAAATAACTTTCCTTTATCTGTTCACACTTTTCAATGAAAAAATAGCGATCTTTAACGAATTTCGCTTTGTCATATTCCAATCGTATATTGGAAACAAAATGGCAAAGCTGTGAAAGTTGGAATTAAATCTTGCTAAGTTATCGTAACATAGTTGTTGCTGTTTGGTATTGGTTGCAGCTAACGATAATTCATCCTATTTGTGATGCGATTTCTGTGGGTGGAATTACCCTAATGTGTGAAACGTGATGGACAGTGAACATGTACATGAACCTTAAAGTTATCTCCCTCTTAAATCTAAAAGAAATGGACAGAATTTAATATGTTAAAAGTGGACTTCAAGTGATTTGTATATTGTGCATAATTAAATGTGAGATGTATGTAAATTGAAATGCAACCTTCTCTTTTGAACAAACTTAAAACTGTTCATGATGATTGTCCACATACGTTAAAAAAATACATGATTGTATGAACAATTTCTAAAACGAGCTAAATTATTGACAAGCAAGTTGATGAAACAAGAATATCAGCAGTCTCGTTTAAAGAAATCATTTCGTAATTTCTATGGTCGATACAGTATTAATGACCTTGTCAGCAAATACAATTTATCAATGAGTCAAATGTTGAGTAACGTTTTTCATACCAATTGTTAGTCCATTATTTATACACTGAATTGACGACATATTTTCCCGTTATTTCCTGATCATGAAAAGGAGCACACGACGGTTTTGGCCGGTCGGGAGAGGAGGCTCACTCCTCCATGGCACCTGATCCCACCTCTGATGCTTAAGAGGTCCGTGTTTGCTCTGCTCCTCTTTTATATTGTTTATGGACTTTGAGATTGAATATTGTTCGTTATGTCCACATTCTTCTTGCAAGGGTATTAATGGATTCAAGTATTTATAAATAATAAAATTCTACATACAGGCCAATTTACATAATATACCCCTTCGAAGATGCATTCATCACACAAGGAAAAGAAAATGTAGTGTAAAAGTTTATAATAAATGTACTTTCATGCATAGATCTTCTCTCCCATGCATATCTTGTCACGCAGTGACTGAAAAAAGATCTACTTGCGGCTTGTTTTGTGAAAAAACAAATCTGTCTTTTTAGTAAAGCAGCATAATCCTGATTTTAAGTAGGTCAATCCTGGTTTTAAAATATACCAATGCTGGTTCTATCCTTGCCTTCTGATTCTGATCTTGGTAATGCTGTTTCTTTTAATGCTGATGCTGAAGCTAGCTCTATCCTGATGCTAGTAATACTTACTGTAAACCAACTTTTATTCGCGTGCAAGAAATTTTCGCGAAGTTCGTCAATGCGAATATTTCTCGTCGGGAACTGATCCGTAAAGTCTCTGTGTCTTTTATCAAAGGATCAAAAATGGCTTGATCGAGAAAATAAATCGTCGTTAACTATTTTAAAACTGTAAAATCACGAAATAAAGTTGTCGCGAAAAAAAGTTTGTTCACAGTATATGCTAATGCTTGTTTATGTAACAAAATTAGTTCCCTGCACTCTAACAAAACAAAATAATAAATGACACACTTTTATGTTATCTTAAGTGAAATACGTACGTAGGTTGATCTAAAAAGTTTACGGAAATTCTTCATATTTTCTAATTTATTTATCAGTGAAAGTGATTGAACATTAAAAATGATTATATATAAACTTGTTGGATTTTTTTAAACAAAAAATTTAGAATATCAATAATAGGAATACTTTGGGAGTTATCATAGAAAGGATTGTTTGAAAATACGGGGATTTTCTTTAGTCATTTATTGCCATTTCATTCAGTAATACTACAACTGAGAAAAAAGAGCGGGAGTGGCATATTAAAGGAAAATGTCGAGGGGTTATCAAAAGGTTCGGAGACTAGCAGCAGAAAATTAAAACCGGATTAGGTACATGCATTTTAGAATATCAAGTTAACATATTTTTTTTAAGGAATAAATTATAAATTTCATTGTTTAATGCATTAGTAATGTTTTGTAAGCAATAGTATGTCAAGGCGGCGCAACATCAAACACTTCGTTTGTGCGACCTGTAACTGAGAAAAACTCTTTTGATATGAACATTTGACATCCAAAAATCCCGTTAATTCGGGAATGTGTTGAAACATAATTGTGAAATTTTTACTTTATTCTGGAAGTTCTATGAAATTTTATCGTAAATTTACACGCGGAGCGTCTAAACAAATAAGTCTTGAAAATAGGGTTAAAAGGGATAGTTTTCCTTTTCTAACATTCTGTACAGTTTTGCTCCTGAAAAAAAAATGCTATGGACCTACGAAATATCTAAACTGGCTTCAGAGAAATTATAAGCATCGAGAGTACTTGTCTTTTAATGTCAAATAGATTCAGAGAGAAAAGGAGGGCGGCACAGTTTATGTTGATTTTTAGTCAAGGTGTGAAAAAAAATCATGTAAAAAAAAAATGACATTGAACATGTGTTGTAGAAATTGAACTCCCAAAAGCAAAATATGCTGGACCAATAATTAAGCGAGGATCCCTCCCAGTGTATCAATCCATTTGGAATATTATTTTCATTGGAAACCGCTGTGCATGATATTGTAAAGTCATATAAACAATGCAGGTTTAATTCCTTACATGGCTCCGGGAAATCTCATAAAAAGTGTCTGAGGTAGAAGAAGCGGACATTGAAAAACAATGGTGTTGTCAGACGTCATGAAACTAAACGAAGACTGTGAGAGCTGGGTGATAATATAATGTCGTTTTTATTTTATAACAATAATTTGCAAATAATGAACGGATGAAATTAAAATTTTCAAAATTTCTTTATATATTTTCTTTTGTTGCTGTTGTTGTTTCATGTTCAATATAAATTTTGAAAGCACAGACTACATAGTACTTATTTTAAAGCCTCAGTCCTTGAACTTTTTGATAACCCCTCTTATCAACACTCAGATCAACCTTTCTACACGTATGTCATTATTACGATTGCTTGACCTCTCACGAATTAAACTCTTACTAAGAGTTTTACAGGATATTTTGTTTATGAAATAAAGATTTGTTTTGTTAAAATCTCGGAAACAATCTGATATACTACTGATACAGCCTGTAACAAAAATACAGCAAATAACTGGATTTCCAGTGGCATGAGAAATGTGAAGAAAGAAGAACTTCCATGGAGGTTTAATAAAAATGTGACCGCCTTTGGAAGGTCATATTTTCTTTGTAAAAAATAAAAATAAGCGTTAATGGACGTGGACCGCCAACATACTGTACTTGACACTGCTTCTAAAATCAGACCACCATATGGAAAGACGGAGAGTATTTAAAAAAAGATGATTGTAATATGAAGATGAGTTGGTGCAAGTGTATACCCAGCCTTTCCTTGGGAAAAGAAATGGAGAAAGAGGCAGTGATCTGTAGAATTTCTTAATCTATTTTGACGTCGAGGTTAAATGCTCTCATAACATCAAATGACATACTAACTTGACGTTACCTCGAGGTTTCCTCGGGATTTTACAATTTTCCATGTTTAGAAAGCTTGTGTGACCTTACTGGTAACAAAAGTCGTAAAACGTACCAGTATTGTTACATTATGGCTCTATTTTATATACACATGCCTATTGTTTGCTTCCATCAAGGCACGATAAAATTTGGAAAGAAATTCCACGAACAATTGGATCAACCCTCCTACATGTACATATATCATGTATATGCCTTTTAAAAAAAAATAATTTATCATTCAGTCATTATCCACACCGGTACAGAATATTCTACAGCACTCTTCATTTAATCGTTCAGCATTCATTTTTAAAGGGATTTACATGATAAGATTGCTCTTGTAGAAGATTAAGTAAGTACCTATTGTAGTAAAAAAAAATCACAATTTCAACAAATATTATATTCTATATTAAAATATAAAATCGCTATTTTATTACAATGAAGGAATAAGAAACCAAATTCGTTCGATTAAGTGAATAATAGCCATCTTCCAATTGTAGGAATTTCCTGTCAGTAAGAACTAAATCAGCTTTAGGTGAAGACAAGTTTTTGTTTGTTTGTTTGATTATTTGTTCGTTTAGGTAGCCATGGGTGCTAATGAAAAAAAAGTAGAATTAGAAAAATTACTTTTATGACGTTATATTTGTAGTCAATGGAATGTTTAATAAAGAAAAAAAAAGTCCGCGTTTTCGTGAATGTTGCAGAATAACCTCCTCGGTCTCGAAATGTTGTTTAAACGATAAAAGCAGAGGCATTAACGAAAACAAGGACTTTATTTCTATTCTGCTACATGTACTAGCAGCCCTAAAATACGACTGATCGTTTTTCTATAGGGAAACGAATTAGGTCACCACACTCCGTTAACGCTGTTCCATTTAACACCAGAGTGTAAATTTGTTTGTTTACCTGTGAATAGAGTGCAGACAATTTGAGCTTTCGCTGCATTAAAATTAGCCTTTTGTTGTGTGTAGCTTAAAAAGATGAATCTTTTTGAATATACAATAACAAAATCAAATTCCTATTTTACCACTTTATTACCAAGATCACGGAGTTTAGATATGGCGGAGGGAGGTTCTGGAAACAACCCCGCTTGACTCTAGAAACCTACATTCATCAGCTACTTTCTGCAATATACAGTGTTTGAATAGCAAACGACTACACATCAATGTGGTTTAAATACGTATTTCATTCTTAAGTGAAATGTACATTTCAACTGCATAGGTTTTATACGTCTTTCTGTTTACGTTGGAGACGGAAGTCCCTAATAAAAGTGAAAAAGGAACAATAGAATAATAGAAAATGAAGAATTTTATTCTATTGCTTTTATTTTTCTATCATTCTATTGTTTTTTTTTCATTTTTATCATTAAGGTCTTTCGTCTTCAGCGGAAGACCTTCTTGTTATTCGTTTGTTTCTTTTCCACTGTTTGTAGGCTCTTCCGTCTCCCTTCTATTATTCTATTGTTTCTTTTTCACTTTTATTGGGGCCTCCAACGGAAGACCCTTCTATTATTCTACTGTTTCTTTTTCACTTTTATTAGGGTCTTCTGGCTTTAGCGGAAGACCCTTCTATTATTCTTCGGTTTCTTTTTTACCTTTATTAAGGTCTTCCGTCTTCAGCGGAAGACCTTATTGTTTTTCTTCGGTTTCTTTTTCACTTTTATTATTATTTTTTTTTTCTTACCGATTTTGTGCACGCGATTTCTCGAAAACGGCTCAACAAAATCTTATGAAACTTTCAGGACGTATGGAACATCACTTGAACCTTATGCGTTTTTTTCCGTTTCGATGACGTCACTTCCGGTCTAGAGATATCGTTGATTTTCTGATTTTTAAGGGTCATTTTGTCCACAATTTTCCCGAAAAACGGCTCTAGATAGAAACTTCAAACTTTGAGGCTAGGTAGAGCTATGTCTGGAGAGGTGCATCAGGTATATC
Source organism: Saccostrea glomerata (assembly GCA_003671525.1). Taxonomy (NCBI): domain Eukaryota; kingdom Metazoa; phylum Mollusca; class Bivalvia; order Ostreida; family Ostreidae; genus Saccostrea; species Saccostrea glomerata. The sequence goes on from PRKT01001539.1 coordinate 37,034, forward strand.
AAATTTACCGGAAGTGACGCTCGTCGGCGCTCGCTATGGCCCGAAAATAGACCTATCACAAATTTCAAAATTTCTCACACCTTTTCTTCGATATCTTTTTACCTGAAAATATTTTGTGAAAACGTATAGAACAAAAGAAGTGCAGAATTTAAAGATCTTTCAAATGATATCTCGAAAAAAGGGCTGGCCCCTAAATTTAAGGGCCTAGAGGGGCCAACAGTTTTTTCTTTATATCTCAAAACGTATTGAGAATTTGTAATACGTCAAAGAAGCAAAGTTGTTCAAAATGACAAGCTTAATCTATTGAAGTCGTCAGAAAACGTCCGGCGTCGTCACTTCCGGCCAAACCGGAAGTAGTCGAAAAACGCGTATTTTTGCCGTTCTTGACAAGTTTTTTGGTAACAAATGTCTCTAGAAGCAAAAAAATAATTTTTTCGTCCGTTGTCGTCACTTCCGGTCAAACCGGAAGTAGCAAAAAATTGCTTATTTTTGCATTAATTAACATAGTGTTAAAGGATTCAAACCATTTTTAGGTGTTATTTCTCTTTTTTGTTAAAAATTAATGCTACTTCCGGTCAAACAGGACGGAAGACCTACTCGTTGCTTTGCAACGAGCTTTGCTCTAGTTATTATTATTATTATTAAGGTCTTCCGTATTCAGCGGAAGACCTTCTTGATTTCTTTGGATTCTTTTCCACTATTTTTATATTTCTTGTTTTTTTTTCTTTTGTGCGCGCGGTTTCTCGAGAACGGCTTTTCATGAAACTTTCAGGTCTGATAGAACATCAAAAAATCTAGATAAATATTTTTTTTAATTTGATGACGTTACTTCCGGTTCGGTGTTTTCTGAGATTTAGTGATTTTTGGAGGGTCCCTTTGTCCGGCAGTTTTCTCAAAAAGCACTTCACACAGAAGCATGACATTTTCAGTGATGCAAGAGCAACTTTTGGAGAAGTGCACTTTGTATATCACAACTACCGGAAGTCCGAAGCGCCGACGCTCGCTATTGTCCAAAAATAGTCCTATAAAGAATTTCAAAAATTTTTAACACCTTTTCTACCATAACGTTTTTCCTAGACATATTTTGTTAAAGCATGTAGAACAAAAAAGGTGTAGAATTCAAAGATATTTCAAATGTCATCTCGAAAAAAGGGCTGAGTCCTTAAATTAAGGGCCTGGAGGGGCCGAATTTTTTTTCCTTTATGTCTCAAAAAGTATTGAGAATTTTAATTTGTGATACGTCAAAGAAACAAAGTTGTTGAAAATGTCAAGCTTAAGGTAAGTCACTCGTCAGCTTTTTAGAAAAATTTACGCAGAAGCTTTTACTTCAAAACTACTTATTAAATTTTTATATTTATAACATGTCTAAATTCAACAAAGAAATTTTTTAACATTCAACGAAAAAACTGCTCAAATATCTACAAAGAAGCAAGATTTATGAGGGACTATTTGTTTTGGTGGAAGGATATTTGACAGAAAATTCTGCAAATCTGCATATTTATAAAATTTAATGTAATGGAAATTTAGCCTCACATAATTTTACTCGGAGAATATTTTCCGTTTTGATATTGCTAAATATATTTAAACTATGTCTTAATTTATATTTTTAGACTAAGTTTTACACCTTCCCTCAACAATCTTTTCAAAAAAATGAAAAAATATTAAAAAAGTCAAGATCAAATTTACACCATTTTTTGCCTGAAAATCACATATTTTGACAAATATTTCAAAATTAACATCACTGACCCCACCTTTTTGTTTCATTATTTTAAACTACTCGATATTTGTGACTGATCAGCACTTAAGTCGTAAAACGTTTGATAGAAGAAATTTTTTTATTGCCTATTAAGTTTTTTAATACCCCAAATATGTTATTTTTTAGTGCAAAAAGGTCACACAATAATTGACGCGCATTAATTTGCAAGATTTGTTTAATGATATATATTATTCAAACTATTGTACGTAAAATAACATTATATTTATTGCCATGTTTACATCTGATAAAATATAATAAGGGTTTAAGTAATTAACCAAAGAGATGAAATTTAAGTGCAATAAGGTCAACTTAAATGTACTGTAGATCAGTAGGATGCACACTGACCCCCTATTTCCTTTGTGATTTTGAGTTACACTTTATGAGTACTTATCCAAAATATACTTCTCAAAAAATCCTTGATTTAACATATTTTAGGAGTGACTTACCTTAATCTATTAGAGTCGTCAAAAAAGTCCGGCGTCGTCACTTCCGGCCAAACCGGAAGTAGACGGAAAACGCGTACTTGTGCCGTTCTTGACAATTTTACAATTTTTTGGCAACATAATGTCTCTGGAATCATTAAAATTAATTTTCCGTCCGTCGTTGTCACCTCCGGTCAAACCGGAACTAGCAAAAAATGGCTTATTTTTGCATTAATTAACATCGATTTAGAGGATTCAAACCATTTTAGGCGTTATTTCTCATTTTGTTAAAAATGAAAGCAACTTCCGGTCAAACAGGACAGAAGACCTACTCGTTGATTTGCAACTAGCTTTGCTCTAGTTTTTAATCTTTTTTCTTCTAACAAAATTTGTGCAGAAGATAACTCGGAGATGGCTCTTTCGATTTCTTGAAATTTTCACGGTCGATGCGATGTCATCTGAAGTTAATTCCGGCAAGTCATTTTTTTAAAAATTTATTTCCAGTCTAGAGTTATCGCCCTTTGATCAAAATTTAGAGGACGTCCTTTTCTGTGATGGAACTCAAAAACGGCTCAAGCTAGAAAGCTCATTTTTTTTAGTGATGATATAGGACATGTTGCCATGCATTTTGTTATTTGTCATACATTTCATTGAAGCAAAATTGCTTATCTCGACAATGTACAACTATATATTATGATTTTATGAAAAGTGTTCAAAATTCTAAGAGCTTTAAGATGAAATCAAGAAAAAAGGGGTTGGGCACTCAAATTAGGGGCCAAGAGGGGCCAAAAGTCTTCAATTGATAACTCTTTATCAGACAAATTTTTGTTATAATTTACAGAAGCAAAAATTTTTATCTAAACGATTTACAACTAAATATTATGAATTTTATGTCGTATGGCACATTATTAGGGGCCACAAGTGGCCACAATGCTAAATCTTTGACGCTTTATATCGGAAGTGAGTAATATTGAACAAAAGATTATCAAAATAATTTTCTGAACAATATGCAACCCTTCATTTTTCGCAAAACTTCCCCATTAAAAGTTGATTTTTTTTGCCAATAACTCGAAAACAAAAAAGAATTTCTGAATAGTTGTTCAACAAAAAGTGTTCAAAATTCTAAGAGCTTTAAGATGATTTGAAAAAAAGGACTGGTCCCTCATATAAAGGGCCAAGGGGGGCCATTATTCGAAACCATGACTATTTTACGTTCAATATTTTCATTAAAACATATCGGCAGCGAAATTGTTTTTCTTTACAATATTATCATTGTAAAAAGTCTCAATCAAAATCTTATCTCATCTCATCAAGAATCGGATTGAAGACCCACTCGTTGTTCACAACGAGATCTCATCTAGTTATTCTTCCTTTTTTTTTCTTACAATTTTTTGTGCAGAGGTTTTCTCGGGGATGGCTCGATTGATTGACTTGAAATTTTCAGGAAAGATTTGTCTTTACCCAAACCTGATCCATTTTTCTCATTTTTTTTTTTAAATTCACTTCCGGTTGGAAGTTATCGCCCTTTGATAGAAATTTTGATAACATCCATGTCTGTGATGGAACCCAAAAAACTGCTCAAGCTAGAAAGCTGAAAGTTTCAGGGATGATAAAGGACATGTTGCCATACTGCAACATGGTCAGGATATTTTCCAGAAGTGCCTAGTATGGAAGCTCGGTAGGGGTCGGAATTTAGGACAGGAATCATGACTGATTTTTTGAGACATTTTGGGTGATATCTTTTAAAGTATAATTATTTGATTTAAACAATCTGAGAAGAATTTGTGCAGAATGACAAGATCTTTAAAATGATATTAAGAAAAAAAGTGCTGACTCATCAAGTAAGGGGCTGAGAGGGGCCAAAACTCTTTATTCGATAACTCTGTAACAGTCAATATTTTTTTATACATTTTTTGAAGCAAAATTGCTTATATCGACAATCTACAACTATATATTATGATTTTAATTTCGTATGAAACATGATTAAGGGCCACTAGGGGCCAGAATGCTAAATTTTTGACGCTTTATATCTCAAAAGTGGGAAATATTTTGATAAGTTATATTGAACAAAAGATGTTCAAAATAATGTTCTGAACAATATGCAACCTTTCTTTTTTCACTAAACGTCCCCATTAAGGAGTTAAATGGGTTGGCCCCTAAATATCTCTTTTGCAAATAACACAAAAACGAAAACGAATCTCTGAATAGTTGTTGAACAAAAAGTGATCAAAATCTTAAGAGCTTTAAGATGATATGAAGAAAAAGGGCTTATCCCTAAAATAAGGGGCTGCTTTGGGCCAAAAATTGAATTTGAATAAAGTCTTTAATTTTCAATGTCTTTTTACAGATTATGGAGGCAATATCGTTCTTCTTCACAATCTTTATCATTATTTTAGAATAAGAATCTCAATCAAAATCTTTTCTCATCTCATCCAGAATCGGACGGAAAACCCATTCGTTGCTCGCAACGAGATCGTATCTAGATCTTATTATTTTTTTCTAACCGATTTTGTGCACGCGGTTTCTCAAAAACGGCTCGTTAGATTCTTATGAAACTTTCAGCACTGATAGAACATAAAGAAATCTTGATAATTTTTTTATTTGATGACATCACTTCCGGTTTGAAGATTTTCACTTTTTTATTATATCTTTTTTACTTGTAAATATTTTGTTAATACTTATAAAATAAAATTTGTGTAGTATTGAAAGATCTTCCAAATGATATCTCGAAAAAGAAGCTGATCCTTAAATTAGGAATCTAGCGGGCCAAAATTTTTTTTTTCCTGATATCTTTACAAGTATTGAAAATTTGTAAAACCTCAAAAAAGCAAAGTTGTTTAAAATGTCAAGAACAATCTATTGGAATCATTAAAATTCGTCCGGCGACGTCACTTCCGGTCAAACCGGAAGTAGTCAAAAAACGCGTATTTTTGCCGTTCTTAACAATTTTTTGGGTAATATTTGTCACGAGCAGCAAAAGAAAATTCATTTTCCGTCCGTCGTCATCACTTCTAGTCAAACCGGAAGTAGCAAAAACTGGCCTTTTTTGCATTAATTAACGTAGATTAAGAGGATTTGAACCTTTTGGCCATCATTATTCATTTTTGTTAAAAATGAAAGTTACTTCCGGTCAACCAGGACGGAAGTCCTACTCGTTGCTTTGCTTTGCAACGACCTTTGCTCTAGTTAAGGTCTTCTGTCTTCAGCTGAAGTCCATCTTGTTATTCTTAGGTTTCTATTTCACTTTTAATATGTTGACGGTGCGACCGTTAGAGCGAGCGCAAACTCTTCTATTGTTTTTTTTTATAAATTTAGATCGGGCTCGTCAAACCGCACTTGACATTTGGTGCGTCTAGACTCTGACGTCACATGACGTCGTATGTGAGTTTCAATTCCAAGAAAAAGCCTGAACAGTGCTGAAAGTTAATGAAGAACGTTTCGTTTTCTATTTATCTTCAATATATATCCATTAAATCAAGGCGGGTAAACTTTTTGTTGAACATTTGTCGTTATTCTCGCGAGAACGTAGCTAAAACAAGTGATGCATTGTGGGTCGAAATAACGGCATCAAAAAATTCTATCGAATGAATGTGCAGTAGTCCGAATTTTCTCTTCGCACAGGCTTTGCTTTAAGAGCTCGCAGTGACGAGCGTCGCTTCGCGACTCTCGCTGCGATCGCTATTATTATTGCTTTTTTTTTTCTTACTGATTTTGTGCACGCAATTTCTCGAAAATGGCTCAATGGATTTCATATCTTTTAAAGTATAATTATTTTGTTAAGTCATGCTGAACAATATTTGTGGATATTACCAAGATCTTTAATATGATACCAGGAAAAAAGTGCTGACTCATCACGTTAAGGGCAAGAGGAGGCCAAAAGTATTCATTCAATACTGTACAATCCCTTTATTATCCCTATTAACCGCCCCTGCCCCTATAATCGCCCCCTGGGTCTTTTTTGCAATTATCAGAAAATAAAGGCCCCCCTGTACAGTGATTACAATCATCTAGAATCGTATCAAAAGGCTGCCAAAATTTGAAGAAAGTGAAAATGTAACTTGTCTATTATCCAATTTCTCTTTGGAAAATGAATCATATAGCATAATTTGGGTAGATTATCTTCACTTAAAGTAAAGTTATACATTATTTTAATGGTTCTTAAAAAATTTTTGAAGTTAAAAAATGACATTAAATATTATAAAGAGAATACCAAAATAACCGCCCCCTCTTCGCAATTTTCTAAGCGCCCGAGGCGGTTAATGGGGAATATACGGTAACTGTTTAGCAATCAGTATTTTGTTATACATTACTGAAGCAAAAATGTTTATCTCAACAATCGATAACTATATTTTATAATTTTTATGTTGTATGTTACATAATTAGGGGCGACAAGGGATCAGAATGCTAAATCTTAGGCGCTTTATATCTCGAAAGTGAGAAATATTTTGATAAGTATTATTGAATAAAAGGATGTTCAAAATAATGATCTTAACATTATGCAACCTTTCATTTTTCGCTAAACGTCCCCATTAAGGAGTTGAAGGGTTGGGCCCTAAATGTTTCTTTTGCAAATACCTCGAAAACGAAAATGAATCTCTGAATAATTCATGTAGTTGTTGAACAAAAAGTGTTCAAATTTTAAGAGCTTTAGTGTAAAATCAAGAAAAAGGGTCTGGACACTGAAATTAGGGGCCAAAAAGGGTCAAAAGTCTTTAATCGGTAGAACTCTTTATCAGTTAATATTTTCTAATACATTACTGAAGCAAAGATGTTTATATCAAGCATCTACAACTATATATATATATATATATATATTATATATATATATATATATATATATATATATATATATATATATATATTTATATATATATATATATATATATATATATATATATATATATAAAGCACTAAAAAACCAACAACACTGTATATCCTAAATGTCGGATCTACCAAGTAGATACAAGGTCACGGATGGAAATTTATATAAAGCACTAAAAATGACCAACGACAC
>PRKT01001539.1:45882-71616 GCA_003671525.1 Saccostrea glomerata
AACGCCTCTGTATTTAAAGGTTTTATCAAAGGAGAATGTATAAGACACTCCAGAAATACTAACGACCCTTCAGTTCTTAAAACAATTCTACAGGATTTCAAGGGACATCTTTCAAAGAGAGGCTATTCTGAGGAAGAAATCAACCCAATAGTTGAAGAAACAACACAGAAGGAAAGACAACTCTTTTTAAGAAATAGAGAAAACACAAAGCCTAGCCATCCACAGGTCATGGTTACAAAATTTAACCCTCGCATCAAAGGACTAAAAAAGCGGATTTTAAAGTACTGGAATATTTTGGAAGCAGACCCAATATGCAAAGATCTATTCAAATCGGAACCTATCATTGCGTATAGCAAGCATAAAAACATCGGAGATCTATTGATAAAATCAAGCTTACAATAAACATGGAATATCTTTATTGGGGCCCCTGATGAGGCATATCTGTCGCCGAAACACTCTACTACTACCATTATAACTATTATTTTAATCATAACAATATCATCCTAATTCATTCAATGTGGTTTAGAGTGTCGGGTCCCAATAACTCATTATCAAGTCTGGTTGATTGATGTCGTTTATGGAAAACTGAAAATTCAATTTATCTTATTTACCGGTAAATGTCCTTCTTAAATGTACGTTAAAAACGTTTAAAGCTGCAAAAGAAATATGTTGAAAACTCATATTTGGATCATTTAATTGAGAATAACTAATAAAGAAATATTTTTTGTATCGAAGAAACAGAATATTTTGTATTCAACAATATCCTATTCTTTTGCAATCTTCCTTAAGATTTCCAAGAACATCATTGTTACAAATAATCAAAAAAATTAGAGGCAACATGTTTCAACATATCCATATGAAATTTATTTCCTTATTGTGCAAATGTTGTACGTTATCAACGATGAAAATTCTGCGCATTGAATATACATGTATCATGCATGAAGAATCATTTATTTCACGGACTTTGATTCCTAGAAGTACCAATAGGTTCAGTATTGCTATAACATTCTTACTCTTCGATACACATGTTTACAAGATAATGTAACAGTTTGTTTATTAGAAAAAAAGCATTGGCAATTAATCAATACATTCATATTATAATTCAAGCAGTGTATGAAGAGTACTATTATTTTCATATATCTATTTTTTTGACAGACCTTTTTTTAAGTAGAAACAAATTCTGGTTACATCTTAATTTTCAATCTCTATGAGTAAATTATATATTATTGAAAGTAAATACCGGATGTGACTCAAAACAGACTCTCAGACTCACTTTAATATTGTTTTCATCTAATCTACTCAAACTTCCCAAATATTTTTTTTTTCAAATTACCAAAGATTAAAGTGATATTACCAAATCAAGAGAGAGAGAAAGAGAGAGAGAAAGATAAAAGTTTAAGTGTCTAGATATGAATAAATTGATTAGAATAAGAGATAAAACGTATTTTTGAGCGGGAATATGGCATAATTGTACCCTTAAGATTGCCAAAAAAAATGCTTGTGCTCAAATTGTCTTTTTTCCCGAAGTCTTATCTAAACAGGATCGACAAATTTAAGTGTTTAACGCAAGCAGTACCAAGCACTGGAGGAAAAAATACATTTATCGAAACCTGACACGGAAACGATAATTTGGGATTAATTAAATGTTTATTTGAAAGTGACTATGCCATATCAAATTAGTTGTTTGTTTGTTGGACCTGCGTGTTTGAATTTTATCAAAACTATACTCACCGTCAATAGAAACGCAACACCCAAATTTAAGGGGTGAAAATTACATACGGGATTTAACTATGTACCAAAAAAGTTAGGAAATCTTTTACTTTGCCAAATCAGTTATTTAACGGTTAAATGATTTTCATTCCATTACCGGAAGTTGATTTTTTAGCTCCCGGAACAGAAATCAAAAATTAGCATTTTTAATAAAATTATTGACAATATTTTGGGTTTTCAAGGTTTTGTACCTGTTAACTATAAGTCTTGTACTCAAAGTCCGGAAAAAATATCCTTCTTTCTCTTCCGGATGTGATGCCTGTATTTCCTCAAATTAACTGAAAGCATGCATTTTCATTGCTAATGTTAGAAATTTTCAAAATAAAGAAAAGGGAGAGCTACAGATGAAAATATACACTACATAACGATTTTTCGGGCTCATGTGTTTCAAAAGCATGAATGACAGTTCCTTGACGGAAGTCCAAGGGTTACTACACTACGTTAAGTTAGAGAAAATTCGACCTCAGTATCTGAAAAACAGGCATTTAAAAAAGGACAAGAATATTTATTTCGCTCAGATTAAGACATTGATAAACTTACTGCATGGTAGAATTCGGGCTGCTTATGTTGTACATGGCTGACCAGCACGTTTTAATTGAATGGTCGGAAGGGGGGATGTTTTAAAAATTATGTGTTACTTTCTAAGTTCTAAAGATAACATTTTAAGTTTAAATGAAGTATCATTGTTTTGTAAATTTACTTTTTAAATTTATGTATTCATTCTTAATCTTATCTTTAAACGTTATAAAGTAACACATAACTCTAAAACATCCCCCCTTCCGACCATTCAATTAAAACGTGCTAGTCAGCCATGTACAACCAAGCAGTAAGTTTTTCAATGTCTTAATCTGAGCGAAAAAAATATTCTTGTCCTTTTTTAAATGCCTGTTTTTTCAGATACTGAGATCGTATTTTCTCTAACTTGGCGTAGTGTAGTAACCCTTGGACTTCCGGTCAAGGAACTGTCATTCATGCTTTTGAAACATATGAGCCCGAAAACTCGTTATGTAGTGTATATTTGCATCTGTAGCTTTCCCTTTTCTTTATTTTGAAAATTTCCAACATTAGCAATGAAAATGCGTGCTTTCAGTTAATTTGAGGAAATACAGGCATCACATCCGGAAGAGAAAGAAAGATATTTTTCCGGACTTTGAGTACAAGACTTATAATTAACAGGTACAAAACCTTGAAAACCCAAAATATTGTCAATAATTTTATTAAAAATGCTAATTTTTGATTTCTGTTCAGGGAGCTAAAAATCAACTTCCGGTAATGGAATGAAAATCATTCAACCGTTAAATAACTGATTTGGCAAAGTAAAAGATTTCCTAACTTTTTTGGTACATAGTTAAATCCCGTATATAATTTTCACCCCTTAAATTTGGGTGTTGCGTTTCTACTGACGGTGAGTATATTAAAAATCAAAATTTAACGCACCCGGGAAATAATGTTACATGTAATTTGTGTTTTATGTCCGCTGTAACGTTAAATATGCTTTTTCTTCAAATCAGAAAAAAATTAAAAAGAAAATATAATTTTCGGCTCAGTTTTATTCAAGTCGTTCATAAAAAGTTTGCCTACAAAAAAGGAATAATATTTTCATTTAATCGCTAGCCCGCTCATACTTTTTATATCAGATGTCCGACGAACAAGACATTAAACATGTGTGCTGATGTCTTTTATATCATATCTAAATGTTTTATCCTATGTGTTTTAACGGAAATCAGTCGTCTGGGATACATGTTTGACTGAATTGTTTCACAATATGACGTCAATTAAGCTGCCAGCTGCGCATTTGATTTCATCTGAGAAAAAAAACTATTCTGATATATCCCCGTGAGGATGAAATAAAGATTCCACAGACTCTGGCACATGTGTTTCACACCTGGATATTTTACTTGAAAAGACGTTCATGGCATTCTAATAATCAAGCTATATGATCAAAGTGTTGACCTTAACTTTTCTATCGCCAACTTCCCTTACTTTTGCAGCAGCATACCTTCATCACCTGCATATGAAGTGTATATATCTCAGTTAATTCAATTCGCAAGAGCATGCTTTACGTATGAACAATTTAGAAAACGAGGTCAATTATTGACAAGCGAGTTGGTGAAACAAGCGTATCAGTAGTCTCGTTTGAATTCATCATTTCGTAAGTTCTAAGTTCTAAGTTTTAACGACCTTGTTAGCAAATACAATTTATCATTTAGTCAAATGCTGACTGACGTTTTTCATACTAATTTTTAGTCCATTATTTATCCACTATATTGAAGATGATATTTTCGTTATTTCTCGATCAAGAGAGGGCACACGTCGGGTGTGACTAGTTGTAAGGGGATGTTCACTCCTCCATTGCATCTGATCCCACCTCTGATGTTTTTGAGGTCTGTGTTTGCTCTGCTCCTGTTTTGTATTGTTTTATGGACTTTGATATTGAATACTGTTCGTTATATCTCTGTATCCTACATTCATATATCTTTCAACGTACTAATATAACGTTATTTTTAAACATAAAAACGTTCTTGATATATCCTTATTTTATTTGTATTATCAAACTGCAACTTAACTATGATCACCTGTATGTTGTACTACGTCCTATTTGGGAATATTTCACTCATAAAGAAAAGTTACCAAATACCGATGAAGGGTTTCATATTTTGACCTATAATCGGTACTAATGGCCACTGAGCAGTGAGGAATCTTTTGCATGCCTACGCCTGCAGTGACACAAGAACTCGGTTTTTAAGGTATAATTTCATTTGTTATATGCACTCTTGCAGAGAAAAGAATGTTTTTTTTAAATAATATCCTCTTCCGTCTATTTATAGATACCATTGCTATATGGAAACAAAATACATATACTGATTTATAAAAATCTTTGAAAATGAAAAAAAAATAAAACTCTATCTTTTAACAATGAGAATAAATATGTTAATGACCTCCCCGCACGATATAGTTCTTCTAAAATACCTTTCCGTGTTCATATTAGCCATCCATTGCTTGCATGTAGTATCTGTTACCATTTATTTTACAGTATGAACCGATATGCGTTGCTGAAGATTATTGCAAGCATTTTCAGTTGAAATGGGATCAAGATTAATCCATACACTTGATAGTTTCCCGTTCAAATTACTTATAAAAAGCGGAATGATCATAAGCACATTAGTATCCCAGAAAAGGATATTATCCTTCAAATTAGCACCCGCGATGGGTCTTACAGTTGAACGGAAAACTTCAGCACAATATTTTAATTTACTTAAGCCCATTTAGGACCTATCAAATATATTTTTAATTCGATAACGAATTGTCTAATTTGTTATAACGAGTTAACGGAAGCCTATTTAGGACCTATAAAAATATTTTTAAATTCGGTATAACGAATTGTCGAATTTGTTATAACGAATTTAGTTCGGTATTATAATTTCTTTGACTTCGTTAAAATAATTTTAATGTGTTAAAAACTGTTTAGATAGTTAAATTTAAACTAATTCTTAAATTTGCTAAATCATATATTAAATTAATATATCAAATTCTGAATATTGTTATAACGAATTAAATTCATTGATCAAATTCAACAATCAGGATATATAAAACAAGAGGCCATACGGCCACATCACTCACCTGAGAAGCTTTGATCATTGTCCGCATTGTAATACCTTTTGTGACCCCATCTTACCCCAAAGGTAAACTTTTGAACAATTTGGAATCTACACTACCCCTGTATGCTTCCACATAAGTTTAAGCTTTTCCGGCCCAATGGTTCTTGAGAAGAAGATTTTTAAAGATTTTTTTCTATTTATTTCTATGTTAAACTTTGATTCCCTATTGCAGTCCCGCCAAATCCCTGGGGGACATGATTTGAACAATTTAGAATCTACACTACCACTGGTTGCTTCCAAATAAGTTTCAGCTTTTCTGGCCCAGTGGTTTTTGAGAAGAAGATTTTTAAAGATTTTTCCTATATATTTCTATGTAAAATTTTGATTTCCTATTGCGGCCCCGCCCAACCCCCGGGGGTCAAGATTTGATCAATTTAAAATTTACACTACCCTTGGATGCTTCCAGATAAGTTTCAGCTTTCCTGGCCCAGTGGTTTTTGAGAAGATTTTTTAATGACCCCACCCTATTTTGTCTTTTCTTGATTACCTCCCGTTGTGAGAGGACATGGCCCCTTATTTTTATAATTTAAATTTCCCTTTACTCAAGGATACTTTGTATCAAATTTGGTTATAATTGGCCCAGTGGTTCTTGAAAAGTAGAAAAAAAAATGTTAAAAGTTTACAGACGGACAGGCGGACGGACGACGGACAAAATGTGATAAGGTTAGCTCAAGTGAGCCTTCTTTGATATAACGATCGTTATAAAAAGTTACAAAAGATTTCGTAATCATTTTTTTTTTCTCCGTTGTCCATTGCAGACGATGTTCAAGGATTAAGTTTGGACGGAATGCTTGTCTGTGAGCTTGTAGACTATACTATTGAATTCTGTTTCTCATAGTTTGATTCTAAATTTGTCTTTCTATTGCTCCCTCCTGAAAGTCAGAGATAATATTTACTGCATTGTAAAAGCGATGTCTTTGAGCAACATTGGCCATGTAAAGCGAATTTGATGTCCTGCATTTTGTCTTCTTGGTAAACGAGAGATAATCTTGGAGAATGGTATGTATATTTAGCTGGTGTAGCTTTGTCGTAACATCAATTCGGTTTGTGAAATTACTTTTAATTGAAGAAGAATTACGATCCATTACTTATTTTGGTCCAGTATTTATATTTAGGTCTTTTGGTAATTAATAAAACCATGTTACGCTGTAAAGGTATTTTTTCTGCACTAGAGTGGTGGTTTGGTCCTGTTGTAACATTTTGAGGGTTTTATTGGCCAGAGGAAGGCTATTACTTGAACAAATATCACTTATCTCTACTAAAACTTTACTATCTCTCACGAATCAAGGAATAAGTTACATATTTGATCTTTGTGATCAAGGCTAGCAAGGATAATAATAACTATGTATTTATCATGAATTTAAGCGCGTCGATGCAATGGTTCAACAATAATTGCGAGCACGTTCCATCTGAATTTATTTAGTTTTCGATTCAGTGTTTTTTTTTTGGTTGGAAAGTACACGTACTTCTTTGGTAAAGGTATATTCAGAAATGATGATGTAGAGATGTGAGTTATACATTTTAAGAACTTGAATAAATGAAAAAAAACAAACAAATGAAATTTTAACAAAATTTAATAAACAAAACAAAAGTAATTTTTTTGCAACAAAAACAAATTAAAAAAAACACAGAACTGAAATGTCTATCAGCAGCACGGCAGTCCTGGAGAGTGTCAATAAAACGTAATAAATTAATCACTACACACTTGCTGAAGATTTGTCTTTCGTATGACGATCTGGAAAAGTTTCTAACCAGAATCTTTCTGAAATATTCTATACAGTAAACCATTCTGCATCTGAAAGTAAGACTTACCTTCTTAAGTATAATCTTGTGCCATACTCAGTGCAGATTTCAAACTCTCATCTGATCCTTGAAGTTCTACCAACTTCTCTCTGCTGCCCCATAACTGTTTCAAAGATTTATCCTCTAAATCCTTATCTGTTGCTTTTCTCTGAGAACGACTATAACCTTACTCCAATTTTGCATGCAAACGTGTCTGAACTGCAGCACAGGTGTTCTCGTCATCTCCAGCCATCTTGACGTCTTTTCCGTCCTCCATTGGTTTGAGTATGCTAACATTATTACCATCCATTACATCAGCAAATAGCGAATCAAGGACAAGGGCATGTACCTTACCTGATACATAACGAGTCTTCAAATCTACCATTGCCTCTTAAGAGTTTCTTTGAGACCCATCTGCCAGAGTTATCACTCTTGAGCACCCTGTTTTATCAGAGTCTGAAATAAACTTACTCCTTACAAATATAGTAGAGCATCCGATATCTCTCAAGACTGTAATTGGTTGATCACTCACATGACCCTTTACTAAATCCAAACCCAATGCTCCCGACGTTTCAATTACTGGCGACTCGTTATCAACTCCGGACAACTTGAGAATCACCCTAATTTTGGTTGTATCCTGATTTGGTCTACGACTTTAGACTCAGACTTATCTAAACACAACCCAACATTTTCTGATCTTTTTTTCAGGCTTTGTGCCTCTCTGGCCTTTACCGTCTAGACATTTTGACTGAGTTTTCTTAAGAAAACAGTTGGCTGCAAAATGTCCGACTCTGTCACAAATGGAACACTTTCTGCTATCCCCTGCATTATAGTGAGACTTGAGATTGGGCTTACCATCTTGAGAATTTGTCGAACCAAACTTGTTTGGCTTTCCAGTCGACCTATTCCCTGTACCATTAAATTGGACACTATGACCACTAAGATACTTACTCTTATGTGCAGCCTGAAATGCATTAGACAACGCTACAACCTCCTCAATAGACTTTGGGTCATGCTCCAGAATCCACAACTGTAAGTCTTTTGGTCAATTTCTAACGACCAGTTCTCTCAAGACCATATCATACATCTTACCCAAATCTGAATCTATCTTCTCACGTTCACACCAGTGTTTAAGGTACCTTTCTATCTTAACAACAAAATCTTTAAATGACTCATCATTTGGCTGCTTACCCTGGCGACATTTTCCCCTGTAATCTTCAGAAGAAAGTTCATATCTGATGACAATAGCAGTTTTGATAATCTCATAGTTATCACTATCTGCATCCGACAATCTCGAATACGCTGCTAAAGCCTTACAGGCTAACATAGGAAATAAGCGAATAGCCCACTGGGATTTAGGCCACTTTTTCAACCCAGCTATCTTTTCAAACGACTATAAAAAGGCATCAGGGTCCTGTTCCTCCTCAAACTTAGGTAACTTAATTAACAGTTGGGCATTTAATCTCAAGCGGTTGGAGACCCCACACGTTTTGCATGATCTAGCTCTTTTTCTCTTACAGCTAACTCTCGTAATTTCAAATCTCGTTCTACCTCTATCTTTGCGCTTTCTCTCTGTGCCTGACGCTCTTCTCTCTCTTGCGCCCATCTCTACCTCTTGAGCTCTCTCTTGAATTCCTTAACGTTTGTACCCTTTTCAATTAAGTCAGATATCCACTCTGGCATATCAGACACTGTGAAAGTTTATGAACATGAAACACAAAAACAAAGTAATAGAAACAAACAAACAAACAAAATATTTCCTAAATTTACCCAAGCTCAGATGTATCCCACCGCTGCTACTAAATTGTTGAGATGTGAGCTATGCACTTTAAGAACTTGAATAAATGAAAAATACAAACAAATGAAATTTTAACAAAATTTAATAAACAAAACAAAAGTAATTCTTTACAACAAAAACAAATTAAAAAACATAGAAATAAATTGTCTATCAGCAGCACGTCAGTCCTGGAGAGTGTCCTTTAAAACGTAGTAAATTAGGCACCACACCCTTGCTGATGATTTGACTTCTGGTTTTGAATTTCCTCTTTAAAACGTATTTTCCTTTCACAAAACAAATTGAATATAATTTCACAAATACCACATATTTGAGTGTTTTAAAACTTTCACAATGTCTGGATTAACTTTAATTTAAATTTCAAAAAGGTGAATTCTTAATTCAATATCACTACATAACTTGAAATTGCTGGTCCCGAGGTGTCCGTCAGGGCTGCCGTACTCTGTCGTACACCCTTTCACATTGTGCAAAACCGTTACACATTGCAAGCCTCTCCCTCCCACCCTGGACTGCCAACTGGCTATTCTCAATGTAATTAGCCGTAGTACCCCCCAAAGACCTGTTAATTACGAAAACAACCATACTAAACAAACGTGTAGACTAAAAAAAAACATAGTTTACAAATAGCATTTTCAAATACCTGATGCATTTTGAGTACCCGACCAGGCTATTTTAACACAACAAGTCAAACAGGTCTTATCTCGGCTGTGACTTAGTTGAAAGGTAAAAATACTGTTATGAAATAAAATCAATATTTCTTTAATTTGATAGGTGACCAGATGTTAGATACAAGGTATGATCAAACAGACCTATCTGGGGTGTACTTTAGTACTACAAAGAACAAAAAAATGACAATAATCCGAGTGATGCCTGTGTACGTAACTTTACAGGGGGGCTGGTGATTTAACCAATGCCATACAAGCTTCCTCAAGGGTGTCTCGAAATCACTTGGCAACAAACACTCTGGCAGTCATTTCCAAATAATCCGCCAGAACATGTTTCCATGCAATTTCAGCCGAAATATCAAACACTACATTCTACGAAAAGAAATGTATTACGAGTATTTTAATATACTCAAGGACTTTAAAAACGCCTATATGAAAAGGTATACTAAAACAAATTCACAATTTTGATTATCTAATTTTTTGCCTATGTATTGTGGTTTACACATTTTGGCATGTATCCATATCATCGAAAAACGAAATCACTCATCCGTAACTCAGCCCGTCTCATCCGTGCTCACTTTACTTAAAGTCACCCACGTGGTTAACGAAGGAATTTTTTCATCTCTCCTCACGTATACGTGCAACTTACACTATTTCAGTCAGAATATCAAGAGGTGACATCATTCCAACCGTTGACTGAAATGCCTAGGCTGTCTGAGCAACAGAGGTCTGCAATTCTTGGTCTCGTTGACGCTGGGTTACACCAACGCGATATCGCACGACGATTCAATGTGCACCAATCTACAATAACAAGATTGCTGAGGAAATAGGAAGTGTCAAGGACCGTCCGCGAAGTGGACAGCCACGCGTAACAACGAGGCGTCAAGATGTCTTCATTAGGCAAAGTCATCTGCGCGACAGGTTTTTGACGTCTGTTTCAACGTCGAAAAATGTTATTGGGCGTCATGAGAGACATATCCATCCCAGAATCGTGAGACGACGATTGAAAGAACATGGAATATTGTGTCGACGTCCATTGAAAGGTTATGTCCTTACTCAACGTCATCGACAATTGCGCGTCATATGGGCACGGAATATGCTTGCCAATCGTCGAAACTGGCGTGATGTAGTGTTTAGCGATGAATCGAAATTCAACTTATTCCATGCTGATGGCAGACAACGGATTTACCGGCGTCGTCATGAACGTTTCGCTGCAAACTGTGTCACTCAGCATGACAGATTCGGCGGAGGTGGCGTTATGGTGTGGGGAGCAATGAATCAAAATTTCAAGTCATCTTTGATAATTTTGAGGGACACTCTAACAGCCAGGCGCTATATTGATCAGGTACTACGGCCAGAACTTCTTCCACTGATCCGACTGTCAATAATCCATTGACGTTTCAGCAGGACAACGCGCGTTCACACACAGCCCGCATTACTATTGACTTTCTTAACGCTAATAGAGTTAACATCTTGGAAATTCCCAGCTAGATCTCCCGACCTTAATCCCATCGAACACGTGTGGGACGAGCTGGGAAGACGGTTAAAAAGACGTCAACGCCAACCCGCCAGCGTGCCAGAATTGGCACAGGCTCTACAGGAAGAGTGGAATAACGTTCCTATGAGACGAATTCGAGCTGTATGCCAATCCATGAGGTCCCGCTTGAGAGCTTGCAAAGTTGCAAATGGTGGTCATATACGTTACTGATCAAAACGGGAAAAATGTTGACAGTGTATTTTAAACTGCTTGCCTTGAAAAAACACGGTTAACAAACTCGTTGATTGTACTGGAAATGAAGAGATTAAATGAACAAATTATGATTTTTAATAAATTCCTACATCATGTAACATTATATACATTGACAATAAAAACAATTTCAATGGGCGTTTTTAAAGTCCTTGAGTATATTTCGTGTACTTATAAATAACAGATGGGAAAAATATGCCTTTCAATTTTGTTTGTAGTTCATCGAATTGGTATCTCTAATATATAGTCTGTTTTATGCCTCCTCTTTCCCTACCTACACATCAAAATTAGACAAACTCACATGTGTGTTGAAAAAAGTTTATTGATCAAAATATAATAAAATTGTTGATATGCAAATTACAGTTTTCTTATACAAAAATGGATTAAACATTGTAAAATTGTGAATACAGTTCCACTATATCAAAATGGATGCTACAATGTAAATTTGCAAATGAAGTTACAGTATTGCAAAGGAGGTATTTGTCAATGCAAAGGAACATTTATTTGGTAATCCGCAAACATATCACATATAAATCCAAAAAGTAGAATAATTCAAAAATTACAAGAAAAAGAAATATCTGCTTGATATCCACAAAACTGCATAACATAATGAATATCTATAAAGCATGTATCAAAAAGTATCGGACAAGTGCATTTACACAAAAATCGACTAGTGACAGCAGGTGGGGTAAAAAAGTCCCACCTAAAAAATGACTAGGATCTAGAAAACAAAACATGTAAAACTACAATGACTAAAGACAACAAAATATAAAATATCAAACTGAAAAATCAAAAACTGTGAAAGGGAGGTGGGAGGGAAATTCAAAACAATACAGACTGTACTTCTTTGTAAATTGATGCCACAAAGGAGACGCTATATTTCAACCAGTCAAAATGCGCATACGGAGATTTCTTGATTAAGGGGGCTCCCCATGGGCAATAGTTACATGAGGTCTCCTAAAGGTTCAGTATTTCATGAAATAAAACATATATAAGACTTATCAGTACATTCGTCTGCATAAATCATTTAGTCTATTATATGACATTGTTAGCTATGTCTACGATACAGAATGCTGCCTCAAAAATTCTTTAAAGTTGTAGTTTAAAAAAATGAACACGTTCATTTGAAATAAAAATGACATATCTTCTGTGTACAACGATACATTTAGAATAACTAAATAGAAAATAATTTAAAATAATCATAATATAAAATGAATTATGTAGTGCGAAGCCCTTATTAAGTGCGTTAGAACCATTTAAGAATTAGAAGACGGTGAAATTGTTTGATTAATTATGTTCCAGATAGAGAGAAATATATATTCCGATTTTTTGATTATCACAAATCTTACTGTGAATAACAGAGACGTCCGCACACCCCCTGTGTACCAATTCAAGAAGTACATTCCTTCAAACTTGATGTTTTTAATGGCAAGAAGTGACGATAGCTGGTTTGTCATTGTAGGAATAGATCAAGTTTAGAGTAATAAAATTTTTACAATAAATATCTCTCTCTCTCCCTCTCTCTCTCTCTCTCTCTCTAGATCTCTCTCTCTTGCGCGCGCTTGCTCGCTCATAATAATTTCTGGAACTTTTATGATATACCAAAATCCACCTGACGAGGTTTATACTCATATGCATGTGCTACATTGTACGCGGGTTGATCCAAAAGTAATGTCAAAACTTCGTTAAAATCGCCACCCGTCAACGTAAAACAACAAAATTATTAATAATGAAAGCTACATTTGTTTCAAATCAGACCTGAAATTTTCAATTCAGCATGATTTATACTTTTCAAAATATCGGATGATATACAAATTGCGATTATGTTAGTCGCGGCACCTAAATAACGTCATATGACGGATACGCGACGTCGTACATTTAAACGCTTCCCTTCGTTTCATTAAAAATATGAGAGATCCACGAACACGTTCACAAATTTCACCTTCTTAAAGAAAACTTGATACCCATCGTACACTCACTCTTTCCATAATTAATTCTTCTGTCAAAATTCTTTGAACAGTAGTATAAGACCATCTTAAAATTTCACATACCGCTCTAACCGTCTGTCTTTCTTGACAATGCCACACAACATAGAAGGTTTCCGTCCGTCCTCCTATCTTTTGGTCTTCTTATCATCTGATGAACATTCAATGACCCATCGCCCACCCAAAATCGCTGAAACTTTCTAAACATGTCTCTTATTTACATTCTTTCCTCTGTGAAACTGGTGAATCAACGTAACTGTCTCTTCTGGCGATTTCTCCATTTTGAAGATGAAATGTATTACAGTTTTTTCTGGCTTTTTTTTGTCCATTTTGACATTTTCTTTCTTTTAATGCAATGCACCGGAGTAAAACAGCGATGTTTTAAAGTAAAAAACTGCAGTTATGTCATATACTTTTCAACTTAAGACTAGAAAATTATGTAAATTTTTGTCTTATGAAATATTTTGTGATCATGCGCTTTTAATAGATGTTTTTTTTAATGTATTTGTCTTTTTTAATAAAAAAAAAGTACACATTAATTTATGACGTTCGGGTGTGAAGCGGCGACCCCACATGTGATCTATGTTTTAAACATCTATAAAATAAATTAAGTTAAACATTATTGGATGAAAAATTCAAGTTTAATTTGATTAATCACAGGATGAAAATCCACCATTCAGTCGACTGAATGGTGGCTGAATGGCCACTGAATGGTCACTGAAAGGTCACTGAAAAGACCCTTTCCCGTGACTTTTCCGTGATCATTCAGTTACCATTCAGTCGACTGAATGGCACATACATTTCAGTGACCTTTCCGTGATCATTCAGTTGAATCTTTTTATTGAATATTCGGCTTATTTTTTTACCTAAAAATTTTATTTCACTTTTTCCTGGTATAATAGTATTAAATGCATCTAATTCCGAATAAAAAGAAATAGGAAAAAAATTCATACAAGAAAAAAAAATGCTCCCATGTCCAGAATCGAACCTTGGTCTCCTGCGTCGGTGTCCGCGACCTTATCGATTACGCTACGACTCCTTGTTGAAAATTACGATTTAAAATCAATTAAATAATAATAAATTATAGAAATCGAGGGAACAATCAGTTCACCTGTTGTATCGAGGAGCTGCGATGTGTATATATCTTGTATATCTTTTGTATATTCTATGTTAGTTGCGCGGATTTTGGGGACATACTAATTAATTACACATCTCCAATCGGGATGATGACAATTATCAGAGACGGGCACCTGTTCCTGTGTCAAAGATTTAAGATCGTTGAAAATCCTCTGTCTAGAAACTTAGTAAAATGATTTTATTAAATCAATGTCATTTAAAAAGCTAAAATCTACTACATTTTTTTCTACAAGAGGCTTGTAAACAGTATAAAGGATTTATTTATTCTTGTAATTAAAAATGAATTTAAAATAATGTCTCAAGTTTCAAAAACTAAATATCCTGCATTTTTGACAATGACATAAATTAAGAAACGAAACTGATCAGTAATACTTGCGATCTTCCAGAAATGGTTTAAATAATATAAATTTTGTCTCATCAATCAAAACTATATATTTCCATGAGAAAATGCACGTATATGCTTTATAGAATGTTATGCATTTATTTTAATTTTGAATCGGTTATCGGATCATCGTTTTTTATCACTTGAAGAATTATTGTTTTCTAAATGTAACTAGAAAATTGAAAATTATTTTGAATAAGTCTCACATATTTTATAAAATTATAATAATTACTTAGACATATTTTAAAGCCATATATGGCGTATGTACAATGAAAATTATTAGACTAAAATTATAAGAACATATTATTTGTATCACAACTTTATATAAAGATAGAAATTTTCCGTAAATTACAAAATCTAAGTCAATTGGCTTTAAGGTACCCAAATTTGATCACGATAAGTAAAAAAAAAAAAAACACAATTAAGATTGAATAATAAATCTTTTTTCAAAATATTCCTTCCTTGCAATTGTTAAGGAAAAACATCCGATTATAAAATAATACGCTTGTGAAAAAATTGCTAAATTGAGACTTTAATATCACTGAAAGGTGGCGGAAAGGTCACTGAAAGACGACAGAAAGGTCACTGAAAGTCGACGGAATGGTCACTGAAAGACGAAAAAAAGGTCACTGAAAGTCGACGGAAAGGTCACTGAAAGACGACGGAAAGGTCACTGAAAGTTGATTGAAAGGTCACTGAAAGTTGATGGAAATGTGTCCGCTGAATGGTGACTGAAAGGTATCTGAAATGGGACTGAAAGGCAACTGAAAGGTCACTGAAATGTATGTGCCATTCAGTGGCTGAATGGCCACTGAAAAGTTGCTGAAAGCCGCCTTTCAGTTTTAACTGAAAGGTCTTGATTCTTCCTGTGAATCTTTGTGCATCTTTTGGTATATTATATTTGATAATATGACGCCAAATATAAAAGATATGGGCACTGTGACATTACTTTTGGATGAACCCTCGTAATTATACTCAAAAAGATAATGCAACTCCAAGGTTGTTGCTCTTGAACATATATTTAAAGTATGTGATCAGTAATGTATGAAAAGAAAGTTTAATTTATATCTACAGCAATGTCTTTTTATGTGTATAACACCTATTTTTTCTCTATTTTTTTGAAATTTAAAAAATATCTAATTTAAATAAAATTTCTCATGAACATAATGTACCATGGATTAAAAAAATACTCCCATTTTAATCATAATTATTGTTTTTTTTCATGTATAACTTCACTAAGCTATTTTCTTTGTTTTATGGAAAAAGTGACTGATAAGAATTTACACGCCATATTCAAGCCATCCATTTTTTTTTTATTTGAAATGATTTTAAATCCATGAGCAACATAAACTGCAACGTTTCACGACTGCATAATTATGCTTCATAATGTCCTAAGTCGAGTTCATTTTCCGTTTATCCCCCTTAGAATTTATTACCCGAGAGTCTGAGAGGACATGACTTTTCATTAGCGAAGAAATCTCCATGTTCCCCATTACATGTATCATGCACTAAATTGTTAATTATACCGGATCAATCACAATGTAGGGAATATAAATTGTATTTTATTGGCTATTTGCATCTATTGAAATCCTTATTGAGTGGTTCTCCAGAGACTACATCTCTTAGTTCATGCAAATTATAACATATAATGTGTTTTTTTATTTCCCCTTTGATATTTTACCTTGACAGATCAGAGAGATAAATAAGCAAAGACATGTATACAAGCAGGACATGAACTTCTTCAGCATCATGTATTCCCCCCAAAACGCAATATCTGTGATTGTATAATTGGAGAAACAAACCTCATAGATAGCTCGTTCTCTGAAACTCTTACAATTCTGAAATCGTATTTTATTTTTGTTTTCAAGAGACATCTACTCGACTAGCCTAGACTCCTTAGAATTAAAAAGAAAATGAACAACGCAGGTATGATCAACTTACTCACCCTGGTTTTGAAACTTTTTGTCTTGATTGTTAAAAATATGTCAAAATATAATGATAACGCAGCACTGTTAAGGCTTACTATGAGAAATCAACGGAAATATATGTGCAAAAAGGGGTATATTATTTTAAACTAAATTATTTCAATTAAGCTGTTTTATTATCACAGCACGTTAATACTTATGGAAATAGCATAGTATTACCCACTCTGTACTGTATGAAGATTAGTCCCATCGATGGACAGTCACGTGATGAATGCATAGTACGTGTACTGAAAGTAGGTCATTAACAAATTTCAATATCGCAAGGGCATACCCTAGTTGAAATTAAAAATTCAAGCTGTTAATTGTTTCTGCATACTTTGTAGTTTCTGAAAAGTGCTGCTGCTTTGAATAGAATTCGCGTTTTAATAGTTTAATTTTCAAGTAAATAGGCCAATGTCAAAAAATATTAGACTTGCACCAAATATTTTGTGTACTTATGAAATCACGCCTTCGATTTAAAGAAAGCAGCAGCACTTTTCCAGTAAAGGATAATATCCTTTATCTATATTCAAAAAATGATAAAGATCTATGCAGTGTATGCCCTTGCGAAAGTACGATTTTATGGTGCATCTCGATGTAAAATATACGTAACCTGTATATAAACACACGACATAATTAATAAAATACATTCTCTTGAAAGTTAATGAATAATCGCACTAAACAACGGAACTACATTGGTAATAATCGACTATTTAAAACCTGTAAATAATATTCCGTTTAATTATAAAACGCATTTTTCATTGTTAAAAAAATCCTCAATCTGCCTCTCACAGTACATGAAATACGTCATGTTTACCAAAATGACGTCATATATACAAGTTTATCGCAATCAGTGCTTTGTTTAAAACCAGCTACACAGGATTTACCTATCAACATTTTTTAATGCATTGACAGGTTTTATTGTTGGTTATTATGCTAATACAGTTAAAAGTTGCAAATAATTTCATTTTCAGGTATTATGAAAAATACATATTTTTATGTGACGTCACAGTAAACTTTTCCCGTATAAATTAGGCCCCGCCTCCTAATTCAAGCCTTAACAATGCTGCGAATATTATGTAAGCCTACAAGGGTCAAATTAGAAAATGAAGAAAAAAATTAAGTCGTAATAACGACTTTTTATCTCGTAATAACGACTTTTTATCTCATAATCACGACTCATTATCTCGTAATAACGACTTTTTATCTCGTAATAACGACTCTTTATCTCGTAAAAACGACTTTTTATCTCGTAATAACGACTTTTTATCTCGTAATAACGACTCATTCTCTCGTAATAACGACTTATTATCTCGTTTCTTTCTTAAGTCGTAATAACGACTTTTTATCTCGTAAAAACGACTTTTTATCTCGTAATAACGACTTTTTATCTCGTTATCACGACTTTTTGTCTCGTAATAACGACTTTGAATCTCGTTATTACGACTTTTTTAAGTCGTAATAACGACTTTTTACCTCGTAATAACGACTTATTATCTTGGTAATAACGGCCTTTCATCTCGTTATTACGACTTTCTTAAGTCGAAATAACGACTCTTTATTTATTTTTCTTTCATTTGAAACATTTTTTTAACTTTATCCTTCTAGGAGAATAAACGGAAATACAGAAGAGTAAATGGATCTACATTTGTCGTGTTATAACTTTGTATTATGTCTTATATTTTATCGACATATCAACGTATAAAGTGTTATACCTCCTTATTTATGCACATATTTTGAATTGTATTGAGCTGTATTTACATAATTAAAGGCAACTTCTTTTGTTCAATACATTTTATTGCTTTAACTTTTATCGACTGAAATATTATACTAATTTTGATATATCGATCGAAACAAAATATTTAAAAATGTCAATATAGTATTGTCGATATGACGAAATAAATATGAAGTTATATCGATATAGATAGATGAATATTTTCGAGAAAAAATTAGAAAAAGGTGTTTTTGAATTAACTTGGCGGGAGCGGGAATTCTAATTAATCTTCACTTCACTTTGGAAAGCTTATGTACCATGTATTTGCTATTGTGTACGATTATAGGCTGAAACAAAATTTAAAAATATTTGAAAAAGGGAGATGGAGAGATCAACAGTTAGATTATTACCATTGTCATAGAGGGTTATTGTACCCATAACCACCTCTGAAGAGGTAGTCTGTTATACATTCCATCATTGTTCACTGCCTATATCTCTTGAGTTCATTGGGGGATTGTTAATCGCTAATGAAACGAAAATAGAAAGTAACACTATGTATTATAAAAGTAACACTGATTATATATGTACTTTGTAAGTATTTGATTTTGTTCCACTCTGTGTTATACATAGGATCTGACTCATGAATGTGAACCTCAACAGTCTTGAAACCTCCCTCCCCCTTATGCTTTAAATAATAAAAATCATTTGTGATTTCAGCCAATCTGTATAAGCTTAGTCACAAAGTTTAAAAGAGCAAAGTGTAGTGTCAGCCAAAATAAATACATAACAAACAAAACACCCCAATGATTTAATATTCTAACGGCGAGAATTTCCTTAAATTTGGGGACATATTAGTGGATCTCTGTTGACTCAGTTTTTTTAAAGCTGTATGAGGGGCACAAAGATACTCTTGTCTCCCCTCTTCAAAAGTGGTGATCGGTGCAATAGTCTCCTATGAATCTATAACTTTTAATGTGTCTTCATATCCCTTTTTCAATACTGAAGCTAATACTAGAGTATATACTTTTTAATTTGATTCAGCATTTAATCGTACATGATACATAAGCTTTCACTGAATCCCAAGGGAAGTGAAGGTTCATTGGAATTCCCGCCCACGCCAAAATAATTCAAAAACAATGTATTCTGACTTCTTTATCACAAATATTTATAAATTAAAATCAATATATCTATATCTTTATTTCATCATATCAACATTATCATATCAATATGATTAAATATCTTGTTTTGATCAATATCTGAAAATCAATGTATTATTTTAGTCGATAAAACTTAAAGCAATAAAGTGTATTGAACAAAAGGAGTTGTCTTCAATTATATTAAGAAATCTTAATACAATTTTGAAACATATGCATAAATAACTTGTTTTGATTACTTACTTATAATCTAAATCAATATGCCGCTAAATAGAAGACAATTAGTGTTGCGCATCGCAGAAATCATTTCAAATTATTATATATGATATATAAGCGTGTGTCGAAAGCAAACTGAAGGGGGGGGGGGCTAAACCAACAAAAAATAATTGGGGGTTACTCAGTAAGACCCAATTATCAATGACTATTTTGACTATATTATGCATTTCTTTTCAAAAAAGGGGTTTAAATTGTTGTTCAAATGTACTTTTACATTCCTCGTTCACAGACAAAAACTTTCAAAATATCAACATGAAAGTCTATGCTATATATAACAAATTACTATATATTGGCAACTTCTTTCCATACCAGATTTAAATCAAACTACCACATCAACCTTATTTGGCGATATTGCAACAAAAAGTGTTTGGAGGGGGGGGGGGGCAATAACTTCAATGATCTTTTTCATCAGCATGAAAGTTATGTCTGAGAAAAAAATGGGTAAGCCTACACCCCCGCCCTGCCACGTGCCTAATAAGCAGATAACACTCATTTTCTTTTGTCAGTTTGATGTATAAATCAACTTCACGAGGCGGTCATATGTTTCCGTAATACGGAAAGGTCAAAAATAGCAAACCATTGAAAATAATCTTACTAAAGAAAGTCGTAATAACGAGAAAAAAAGTCGCTATTACGACTTTAGAAAGTCGTTATTACGAGATAAAAAGTCGTTAATACGACTTAAAAGTCGTAATAACGAGATAAAAAGGCGTAATAACGAGAGAAAAGTCATTATTATGACTTAAGAAAGTCGTTATAACGAGATAAAAAGTCGTAGTTATGAGATAAAGTTGTTACATGTATTACGACTTTATAAAATCGTTATTACGAGATGAAAAGTCGTAATTACGACTTAATAAAGTCGTAATAAGGAGATATAAAGTCGTAATAACGAGATAAAAAGTCATTATTACGACTTAATTTTTTTTCTTTATTTTCTAATTTGACCCTTTCAGGGCATTAAAAATGTTTTCTTGCTTTCTTCCGACAAACTGGCAAAAAAATGGCCCGGCTCAAAACATTTATTTCCTACATTCAAGGTCACGATATTTTTTCTTCTTATTCCTATTATAACGTCTCCAAATATGTTGAAAATTTCACTTACCGACTTAATAATTTTAACCTGAGTCGGAAAAAGGAAAAGAAGCATTATTTTACAAATTGCCTCATGTTTTTTAATCTCTAATACTTCTCAAACATTATATTTGAAATAGAAAATTTCAATAGTGAAGGCTAACATCACATGTGTATATTAATATATATTTCATGCAATAAAAGGAATATTAACATGGGGAAAACCAGTTTCCTCTAAACCAGGAACAATCCAGTAGAGCTCGTTTTAATTTGCTAAGAACTTCCTTCTTCATATTTTAGAAGATTACAACTGATTAAATTGCAATACAGGAAGAAATAGTCTTCTTTTCATTTCCTCTTGGTTACAATTTCCCTTCTTTTGTTATACAAAAGGGTGTTCTCTTTAACATTTCCTAAGTTTCCATGCATGTACAGCTGTATGTAAACCAAACATTATGTGGTTGAGCACACTTTTGCGCAGAGCTAAAAATTAAAACAATTTAGATCAGTATCAAAAATTGCAAAGATACATGTACTGGTAACCGACTAATAACTATGTAAAATTTACATCCACTAATTATTTTCTCATTTATTTCTTAAGAAAACTATTGCCGTTTAACAATTCATGAACAATGTTTGGCATATCACCTCTAAAAATTTCTTAATCAGTGGTTATTCTATCAATGAAACGTACAAAACAATAATACCATAATTAGACTGTTTAAATGGACTTTGAATGATTATTTATACAAATATAAATAATTATAAAACAATAAAACGTCTTTCAATTGTTTTTTGCATGGAAAATAACTTTAATTGCAGCTACTGCAGAAAAAATTGATATAAATGGAACCTGCTTACGTGAAGCATTTTATTGTTTAAATAACTTTATTATCTCTTATTTAACAAATAAATAAAACACAATAATCCATCTTAAATATAAATACACATAAGCTTTGTTTAAAGACAAAGATGGAATTCTGTATGTTACTTTTGACTGAACTTTTAATTATCTACTCATTCTGACCTAAGAAGGCGAATAATGCATTTCAGATACCTTTGCTTTTCATATGTCATAAATATATACATTGATAATATTAGGAGTTTGATTTACTCTTTTTTTTTGTTTATCAAAAAAATAAAACACCAAATTCTGACGCTTAAAATGACGAAAAAAGTTATCGGAGTCGCATTTTTATTAAAAAACAAGAACCAGGAAGCAAATCTTATAATTTGTAAGAGTTTGTAACAGCTTCAGCTAAACAACTTTGATTAATCTATAGAATAAATTAAGAGGCTCAAGCTATTCATAACTTAATATTTAATAACACATGTATTTTGCATACGAATTTGGACCGTTAAACATAGTAGTTTTGTACTTTTAACTAAACAGTGCATTATTATTCATTTCTTTGAAAGATATAAACTCAAAACTGCAATGGTGTGTACAATCAATTAAGAAATATGCGCATGCGTTAGCGCATTCTAAAAAAATTATTGCACACACCCTTTGAGTTACGAGACTATATCCTTCAAAAAATAGTAATTACATAATGTCTTTTTGTTTTGACTTCAAATCTAATTAATTTAATTAATTTCAAAATCCATGTATTATACTTTGTGAGACTACTCTTAATGGTAAAGCAAATGAAATAGTTTCTATTCAATACGAGCGCATTTTTTTATTTACTTTTTGACGTTGCATTTCCTCTGCGTTTAACGTTTATGACATCAAGATAAAACGCATACTTTAACCTACACTAAGGAAACTTTCGCGAATTTTAAGCTTTCAATTCAGGATTTTTAGGAGTTTGTAGATACACTCACAATATTGTGCATAAGATAATATAGTACTTTTAAGGCATATGTTTTTAATTTTGCTTGTTTAACCTCGTTTTTTGACAAATTTTAACTCATATGGAGAGATCACCAATTAAGCATTGAATTCATATTTCTCAACTTTTTTAGCTTCATATTTAAACACTTTGTTGAAATTCAGAACTAGTACTAGTATGCAAGTAGTTAGAATTTTTTTGGCTGTATTGCGAAAATATCATTACACAGAACGCATTCTATCGCTAAAACCAGATTTTAATCATTTTTAATGATAGAATATTCTATCTAGTTTTTTTTATTATGAAGCTACCCAACAAGTATCATATCATTTTGACATGATAATATCGATTGGACAATTAATTTACTGCAGCACAAACCAATTTTTTTAATATTACTAAAAAACTGATAATGCTTTAATTTCGTCAAAAATCAGTGAAGTGTTAAGAAAATTTTTAATGCAAGTTCGATATGTAACTCATCAAGATAAATCACACAACAAAAATCAGCTCAACTTCTTCAAGCATTTAGAAAAAAGGCGGAAAGCAATAACTGACAATCTGACAGACAGAGAGACAACAAGATGGACGGACAGACAGATGTACAGACAAACTCAGAGGAAATTTAAAGTTTCGTACGCTTTTATTCTGCATATTGGACCAATAATGAAGCATACAGTTGATTTTATTTCTAGTACAAGTTATTTTTTTTATATTTATGCTCTTCGGTTTATTTATGAAATAAATTTAATGTTACTTGCTTGGTTATATCCATTATACAATATAAAAAAAATAAGATCAGTAAATAAAAAAAAAAATGCATTTTCTGACAACGGTTTTACCGAAAGTGACGTAACCGGATGTATTTTGGTGACCCCAATAGATTTAGCTTGACATTTTTAACAACTTTGCTTCTTTAACATATTACAAAATTCTCAATACTTTTTGATATATTTGGAAAAAAAAATTCTGTTCCTTCTAGATCCTTTGTCTTAGGAGACAGCCCTTTTTCGAGATATCATTTGACCTGTAATGGTCAAACCTGTGAGAAAAAAATGAAAATATTGAAAAAGAAACCTAAGAATAGCAGTTAAGTCTTCCGCTGAAGACGGAAGACCTTAAAAAAATAGGGGAAAAGAAACCTAAAAATAACAAGATGTTCTTCCGCTGAAAGCGGAAGACCTTTATTATACCTGGATTCAGAATGAAATACCACCCACTGTATGAATTCAAATACGTTTCTATTCAATTGGATTTATAAGTATATTCTTCACTTGGGAGTAGCGCAAAATGTAGTAAAGTAGATTATTACAATGAAATGAATAATTTATGATTTAACAATTTGAAGTAATCCTCCAGAAAACTCACCTTCCCTTTGAGCAATATCAATGAAAATCTGTATACTGCTTTTTGGCAGATGTTTTAATTTCAATGACTTCCAGCAATTTACCCATTTCGAAAATATCTCTTTATTTCACTTCCAATTTCCATTATCCAATTTTTCAATAACAAACAATAGGATCAATATTTCAATGTCTAAAAGGGTTAGACAAAGACTCTATTTTTTTTATTTAAAAAATCCAGGCTGTTTAAAATCATATATTTTGTCTACATGCGATTAAACCTTTGTAATGCCAAATGTTTTTATAGCATGTATAGCAAGCTGGTCAAATACATGTTTTATAAAAGAAGACTTAAAAACCTGTCTTATCGAATGATGCTTTTCTTCCATTCATTGAAATAGAGATGTTATGATGAATGGCTGATCTAGTGTTAGAATAAAAAAAAAGAAAACATTAACCAAATTTTTCTTTTGCACAGACAAATCGTTATTCGTGTGATACATTTGGGTATATTTCCTGTTTCCAACTGAACGAGGAACTGACGATATTGTTTATTCAAACCATGACATGAATTTCATAAAGCTAAAAGATTCATATCAAATATGTTAGCAGGAAGGAAATACTCGGATTAATGTAGGATTGTCCAAGGTACAAAATATTATAGACAATAGTCATTATGATTTTTGTTTCCTATTTTAAGGAGAGAAGATTTACACATCAATGCACCTAAAACTGTCGAAAAATTAATTTCATTCAATACAAGTCGGATCACATATAATGCCAACAAGAAGCCTGGGAGGTTTTACGCTAAAACGTACTTACATGTAACATGACTAACAATGAAGAAAAACATTTCAATACCTAATATGATGTGAATGAAAATATTCAAATTTGAATGTAGTCTTTTCTTGTCTAAGCACAAAATTAAAAGACAAGACTGATTTTTAAAAAGTTTCAAACCCTTTTACTAGTACCTCGTCGCATTAGATTTTTAAGTATTCTTCCGGACAGTAAGCCCTGATATTCGTTAGATCTGCATATATGATATGATATACAGAACAAATGCTGTTAGTGCTGGTAAATGCGTGAAGTGTCGACCGGTATATTTTGTCGCATACCTTTCATTGAATTGAACCCCTGTATCTTGTGCAGACGGTAAAAGAACAATAACCACCCCTTTAGTGGGACATGTGTGCATTACATGCAGACCACACACATGATATATTCCGAATGAGGCTATCAGCAGGATGTGGTGCAGATGAACAAATACACATTCAAAATCAACACCTTTAAAAGATTGACTAAATGAACTTATTCTTAACATGATAAAGCAACATTACAAAATCGAGAAATCTTTGAACATAAAGATAAAAACAACAATATTTTTTGTGTTTTATGAGTGGCGTTAAACTTCATTAAGCAGTGAATGAGATTTTGTTCAGATAATCACATTAC